>MU857155.1:0-26330 GCA_033296705.1 Chaetomidium leptoderma | reverse complement strand
TACGGTTGCTCCTATAGTGAATAATATATACCATTCCATGAGCAGTCAACTCTGAGGCTTTCTTTTCTTTCTCGCCGTCCTGAGCAGAGCCAGGTTGGCTGGAGATGGTCGGTGGATCTGCGCAATGGGTCAATACTCAGAAAGGCAGAGGGCAGCGCCAAAGCTGAAAGAACACAGCATTGCAAGCGAGTCACCCCGGTTTCCCCTCAATGTGGAGATCAGCAATGGAAGCCCTCATTGCAGGATCCGAATCAGGACATATGCAGGTGCTAAGGACGGCGCCTTTTACGTCTTCGTGATGTAATGCAAATGCACAGTAGATATGTACAGTCAACATATGTAGCACATACGGCCTAAGGACTGGAAGAAGAGAAGATGTGCGAGCTGGTCTGTGCTTGGGTAGGCCATGGGTTTTGCTCGGAAAAGGAACCTTTCGGAAGTACTCGTTCCTCGTACGTTCCTCCAGGCATAAGGATTTGGGCCTAAGGAATAAGGATAAGGAATAAGGAACCTTTCGGAACTTTCGGAAGTACTCGTTCCTCGTACGTTCCTCCAGGCACTCGTTCCTCGTACGTTCCTCCAGGCACAATCGATTGTTGAGGCTCAGGCACAGCGGGGCGAAGGAGGTGGTTTCAATCGGCGTGTACTGAATATTGGCAACCGTTCAAAGAGCGTCATGGTATCCGGAATCTAGGTAATATGCTATTGACAGGTGTTCTAATCTGTATTGGTTGGAAACGCTCGTCGAACCATCCGGCATCATTCAAAGCCCCAATACGACCCCGAGGTTGCTCGCCTGTTTGTCAAACCCATCGCTGCCGTCGCGCGGCGCGTCGGTGGCATCTCGGAGCCGAGTCGGAGGTCTCTGCAGCCGTTCGAGTCTCGACTCTTGGCCGGATCGGCGGCACGGCGCAATCAGGTTCCGAGCCCTCCGGGACCCCTACAGGTAGGATTCATTGCTGCCGCAATGTACACTTCCGGCGGTCTAGCGGGAACGCGAATTGGGATACACTAAGGAAGCCATGCGGAGATCGTGTTTATATAAGGCCGTCATGTCCCTGCTCTCGATGCCCCCGGAGCGCTGTGTGAATCCTTCACCGGTCGATTTACCGCAAGCCTTGCATCGCAAAAGCCCGCGGCCACTGGTACGGCGCATCTAACAACAATGGCGCCCAGAAGTGTCGCTCTTCTCCTGGCTCTGGCGTGCGGCCTCGGGAAATCAACGGCGACGGTCGAATCCGAATCCTTTGACTATATCATTGTGGGCGCGGGTACTAGCGGACTCGTCGTGGCCAATCGACTTTCAGAGGACCCGTCGGTAACGGTGGCTGTCATTGAGCCTGGGACTGACCAAAGGGACAATATCAATGTCACGGCAACGGAAGCCTTCGGGCTATCTTTCAACACCCCAATGGACTGGGCCTACTCGACCGTGAAGCAACGCGATGCCGGAGACAGGGCGTTTGGGCTTCACGCAGGCAAGGCCTGGGGCGGGACTAGCACAATCAATGGTGAGCACATGTCCCATGACACGAAAAGTGCTAGGCTAGTATTGTGGTATGTAGCCAGAAGCAATTGCTAACCCCCATACCTTTGAGGCATGACTTACATCCGTGGCAACGTTGCTGAATTCGACGCCTGGGAACAACTTGGCAACCCGGGCTGGAACTGGGAGTCTATCTTCTCCTACTTTAAGAAGTCGGAGAAATATACGATCCCCACCGATTCTCAGTTGGCGGCCGGCGCGACGTATGAATCTCAATACCACGGATTTGACGGCCCGCTCCATGTCGGATACGTACCCAGCCTTGAGAACGGCTCCTTCGCCCCCGCTGTCAAGGACACATGGGAGGGTTTGTCGGTCTCTCACAATCTGGATCTTAACAGCGGCAGCGTGCGAGGCTTCGGCATGGGCCCGCAGACCCTGGACAGCAACCTGAATGTGAGGTGGGATGCTGCACGGGCGTACTATCAACCAGTTGAGCACCGACCAAACCTCAGGATTATCAAAGGAACCGTCAAGAGGATAACCTGGGCAAGTGGCGGGTGCAAAAAGGGACACTTGGTGGCAAACGGGGTTGAGATGCTCACTGACGCCGGGAAGTCGAGGACTCTCGGCGCCAAAAAGGAGGTTGTTGTCTCTGCCGGAGCACTGAGAACTCCCCTCGTGCTTGAGGCCTCAGGGATCGGGAATCCTAGGTAAGTGACACTGGTTTTGGTTGTCTACCTACCTAGGTAGCATGCAGAAATTCCCCAACGCACTAATCAAATCTGGATACTGTGGTTAGGATCCTCAAGTCTCTCGGCATTGAGACCCGAATCAACCTTCCAGGGGTAGGAGAACATCTTGTTGAGCAACCAGCGCACTTTCTCATGTTCTCGGGCGACCTGGGTTCAAGTTCGGCGAGCGCGTACCACACGTACTTGACGGCTGCGGACCTCTTTGGTGCCAACCTCGCCGCCATTGAGGCAGCGACACGAGCCGACATCCCGAAATGGGCCAGGGCGGCTGCAGACGCATCAGGGGCGGACAGTCTCAATGTTCGCGGCCTTGAGAAGCTGCTACACATTCAGCACGACCTTCTGTTCAAACACAATGTCACCGCCGCTGAGGTTCTCACCGCCATTGCCCCGGGCAGCGTGCTAGCTTCGAACTACTGGACCTTGTTTCCGTTTTCCCGGGGAAGTGTGCATCTCGGATCACGCGACAACATCGACGAGCCCGTAATTGACCCCCGTATTTTCCTTTCCGACTTCGATCTCTCTACTCTGACGGCAGCTGGGAGGTTCGCTACGAGGTTTTGGCTGTCGGAACCTATGAAGACACAGGGGTCGGTTACGGGGCCAGTCTTGTCCGGGGACGTGGATTTGCCGAGGAATGCCACCGACGCGCAATGGCACGTTTACCTGCGAGACACCGGTAAGCATTTGTGATCTGGGTTAACAACACTGCTCCTGAGCCAGCTACTAACATATCCCTAGCCGTGGCTAACTCCCACCCAACGGGTACCGCATCCATGATGTCCCGGGAATTGGGCGGTGTCATCGACCCAGAGCTCAGGGTATACGGCACAGCAAATGTGAGGGTTGTCGACGCCTCGGCCGTGCCAATGCAACTGAGTGGCCACTTGACTGCGGCTTTGTACGGCTTGGCGGAACGGGCGGCGGATATCATCAAAAGAACTACACACTAAGTAGTGGTGTTGCGTGGTGTTGCCACCGGGGGCAGGTTCGAAATGGATCGACTACATAACGCGACGATGACAGGGCGGCCCGCAGCTTATTCATGGTCCCGTTCACTCGAACTTGTGTTCCCTAAAGAGGCTTCATAATATATACTGTGGATTTATTTGTCTAGAGCCAAGTATTGTTATTGTAGGAGGTACATAAAGCGTTTGTTACTTGAGAGTAACGGTGGCGTTGCCCCTGAAGTCGTTACTCGAAGCACCAACGAGGAACATAAAGTCGCCTGGTTCGACAACATACTTCATCCTCGCGTTCCACACACCCAGGTCTTGCATTTCAATCTTGATGCTCACCCGCTTGCTTTCTCCCGCCTTTAGGGAGATCTTCTCGAAACCCTTGAGCTGAATGTTGGGCACCACTACACTGGCGATCAAGTCCTTCACGTACACTTGGACAATTTCTTGCCCATCGCGCTCGGAAACATTTTTGACCGTAACGCTGACGGTGACAGCGTCCTTCGCGCGAACTGCCTGCTTGTCCACGGCGATATTGCTGTATACAAAGCTGGAGTAGCTGAGACCGTAGCCGAACTCATACAGCGGTGTCGGGTCACCCAAGACATATTGATGGCCGAAAACTAGCGTGCCGTTCTCGTAGGCAACGCCGGCATCGGGCGAAGGCACGCGCCCGGAGTTCAAATGGTCGTAGTAGACAGGCAGATCACCGACGCTGCGGGGAAAACTGACGGAGAGTTTGCCACTGGGATTCGCGTCGCCAAAAAGAACGGCCGCCAGGGCGGCACCTCCTTGTTCGGAGGGGTAGAACTGCTGGATAAGTGCTGCGGCATTGTCCGAGATCCATGGTGCCGTGACGGGTTTGCCAGACGAAAACACGACAACAGTTGGTTTTCCTGTCGCAACGATGGCGCGGACGAGGGGCTCCTGGGCGCCGACTAGGTCAAGGCTGTTCACATCGACATGCTCGCCGGTTGTGGCATTCAGGCCCTGCCACAGCTCGTTTTGGTCCCGGGACCAAGTGCCCACCACCACAACGGCAACGTTGGCAGCTTCTGCGGCCGCGATAGCCTCGGAAAAGCCGTCCTGGGAGGTCGACCATCGCTCGCAACCCATGGCATATGTGATCTGGCCCTTGCTGACAGCCTTGACGCCGTCAAGCGGGGTGACGCCGCGGGTAGAAGAATTGACAATGACATAGTCTCCGTAGTTCATGAAGCCGTGCGCCATAGGGCCAATGACGGCAATGGAAGCATCCTTGCGCAGCGGAAGAACGTTGTTGTGGTTCTCGAGAAGCACAATGGATTCCTCGTCCAGCTTCTTGGCGAGGGCGACATGATCGGCTGCGTGGATGACCTTGTTTGCCTCCTCTGTCGGGAGGCCCGGGAAGGGAGTCTCAAAGAGGCCGAGTTCGAATTTAGCTCTGAGAACGCGCGCAACAGCCGTATCTACGAGCTTTTCCTTGAGCTTGCCGCTCGACACGAGCGCAGGGATCTTCTCGAAGGAGTAAGAACCGCCTCCCATCTCCATATCACCACCAGCCGGGAGGATGTACTGGACGATAGCATCCTTGTCGATGGGATCCGATGCGCACATACGGAACTCGGAGCACAATCGGTCTGATGCGCCAGCATCCGTCATGGTGAAGTACTTGTATCGCCACTCGTCCCGCAGGATGTCGGTGAGCAGGTGGGGATCCGAAACGGCGGGGATGCCATCGTAGCTGTGGTAAGCCGTCATGATGGAAAAGACGCCTCCGTCGATGATGGCGCGCTTGTATGCAGGGAGGAACGTCGTCCGTAGTTCTCTCTCACCGCCGTGGGCGGGTCCCGTGTTCAGGCCCTGCTCTGTCACGCCAAAGGCGGCAAAGTGCTTGACCATGGCACTGACGCCCGCAGATTGAGCGCCCTTGACATAGGCATGGGCGAACTCCCCAGCGAGAAAGCCATCCTCGCCATACATCTCCTCGACGCGGCCATGGCGAAGTTCGCGCGCAAGGTCGGTGACTGGGGCAAAGAGCTGGTTCACACCCATCGCGCGTGCCTCCTTGGCAATGGCAATGGCCATGTCCTCCACCAAGGCCGGGTTCCAAGAGCAACCATGGGCAATCGGGGAGTTGAAAATGGTGGCATTATCTAAGGTAGACAGCAATGATTAGCAAATGTCCAGTCACGACATGCCAGCAAGGTAGGAAACTTACGGGCCAGAAACCCATGGATGCCTTCGGTCTGGACAAATGCCGGGATGCCGAGATAGGTGTTGTTCTGGATGTACTCCTGGGCAGTTTTGATGTGCTCAACGATCCATTCGTTGGGGACCGCGACACCGACATAGAAGGAGCTTCCCCGGTCCCTTGTACTCCATTCTAGGCCGGTTTGGTTGAGCGCATTGGTCGACTCATTCATCCAGTTGCGGATGTCCCCCTGGAGAAGCTGAGAGGCCTTCTCCTCGATGGTCATTCGGGAGAGCAGGTCGGCTACGCGGGAATCGACCGATGCCTTGGGGTTCTTGTAGGCGGCATTCTTGAGACTGGGGCGCCCCTTGTCGGCTGCCAAGACCGTCGCCGCAAGAAGCAGCGCCGAGGACAGGAACCTCATGCTTCAACTTGTTCTCGGTGAGCCGGGGAAGCTGTGGTCGTGAAAGCGGGTGAACGAGGGGTTCCGGGGTAGGCTTGCCATGCTGAGAGCAATGGTACGGTACGTCTTTATGTTTGTGAGTGGCCGACAAGTTGGATGGTCGTGGCCAAGGCCGGCAGTGCGCTGGATCCCGAGTACGGCTGTCCAATGCTGGGACCAAGCACCGGGGTGTAAGTGAGCAATATCGTGCTAGGCTCACCAATCCATGACGTCGTTTTACTCGCGCGCATTCGCCAACGGCCGGCCGGGCCTTGGTGCCTTGCGGCTCTTCACCTCGGTCCGAATGGCGGCAGGACCGCGATCTGTGGTAGAAGATTTCTTCCGCAAGTCTGCGACCGCATGTTTACAGGCAACAAGAGGCCAGCCGAACCGGAGTGAAGTGCTTGTGTTGGTATCTTGGAATTGGGGAAACACCGCAGTTGTGGAGCCCACCCATTTTCCCCCAAAATTCCGCCAATCAGGCCTCGGTCAACATTCGCCCGACTTCCCGAAAGCCACCTCGCAGGCAAAGATGGTCGGGTGCAATACCCCCATCGAGAACTTGGTGCAGACGGGATGGAGCAACCACGCCGTCCCTTGGTCAGTCAGCTCCACAGGTTTGATCCACCGTCTGTCAACTTCCGGGCGTCAAGTTAGTGGAAGCATCTCAAAGAGGACTCAGGGCCAGAGGCTGCTTTACCTTCGCCGTGTCATCGCTCCTTGCAGACTTCTCGTTAAGCCATCCGAGTCGAGTTTCTGCAGATTTTACCTTGTCGACAATGAGGTTTCGTGACGGTACGTAGTGCTATGTATTGGGCCAGCATCTAAAGTTTAATACTCATGTCCCTGCCCTGAGAGAAGCATTTGTTGACACACAACGCTGTAGGACAATGGCTGGTTGCCGAGGGTGTGCGAATCGAGTATGCCGAGGAGGTGTACCGCATCACGCCAACGCCCTCTGGCAAGGGAGTCAGTCTCCTGTGCCCGACGCGCAAGATCATGACGCGCGGCGACACGTTGAATATAGGCACACTTAGCGTCGTACGTTTTGATAATTCACCGAGAATCACCGGTTGTCTCGAGAAGGGCAGCGGGCACTCTAACACCTGATGCCTAGGATATTGAAGCCGTCTTTGATGGCGTCGTCTCGGTTGAGACCACCCATTGGCAGGGCGCCGTTCGCCGCGGTCCCGATTTTGACCTCTTCCCGGCTGGGCGGCCTAGCGTGGACGCGAAGATCGCCAAACACGACAACGGCACCACCTTGTCGGCTGGCAGCCTCTCAGCAACCGTCAGCGGGAAGCCGCACGAGTTCGGCATTTCGTTCCACCCGACCGGTAGCAAAAAGCCCCTGACCACACTGCTCAACCGGTCCGTTGGCCTGGCATACACGCCGGCGCCGAGCACGCCAATGCAGCTGGCCGACACGCGCAACTTCAAGCATTACATCTTCACACAAACCACTCTTGGAGTTGGCGAGTCCATCCACGGCCTGGGCGAGCGCTTTGGCGCCTTCAACAAGGTCGGGCAACGGGTGGAACTCTGGAACTCGGACGGGGGCACGTCCTCTGACCAGGCGTACAAGAACATCAGCTTCTGGATGAGCTCGCGCGGTTATGGCGTCTTCATCGACACACCCGAGCGTGTCGAGCTCGAGATCGGAAGCGAGCGCTGCTGCCGCGTGCAAACAAGCGTCGAAGGCCAGAGACTCCGTTGGTTCATCATTCATGGCCCCTCTCCTCGTGAGATTCTCCGCAAGTACTCCATCCTCACCGGCGCGTCCGGTAGCGTGCCTAGCTGGTCCTTTGGCCTGTGGCTCAGCACATCTTTCACCACCTCGTATGACGAGGAAACCGTCAACAGTTTCCTCTCCGGCATGAAGGCGCGCGACATCCCCGTCGAGGTCTTCCATTTTGACTGCTTCTGGCTCAAGGCATTCCAATGGTGCGACTTTGAATTCGACCAGGACATGTTTCCGGACCCCAAGGGTCAAATCACGCGCCTCAAGGCCGACGGTATTGTCAAGAAGGTGTGTGTATGGACCAACCCATACCTCGGACAGGCATCACCGGTATTTGCCGAAGCTGCGGCCAAGGGTTATCTCTTAAAGCGCAAGAATGGGGATGTATTCCAGTGGGACATGTGGCAGACAGGCATGGGCATTGTTGACTTTACCAACCCGGACGCGTGTACATGGTTTGTCAGCTGCCTCGAGAAGCTATTCGATATTGGCGTGGACTCCATCAAGACAGACTTTGGCGAGCGCATCCCTTCTGAGGATGTGCAATGGTTCGATTCTTCCGTGGACCCGAAGAAGATGCACAATTATTACGCCTTCATCTACAACAAGCTGGTTTACGAGACGCTCCAGAAGCGGTATGGTGCCAACGAGGCCGTCCTGTTTGCCCGCACCGCCACAGCAGGGAGCCAGCGGTTCCCCCTCACTTGGGGCGGCGATTGTGAGTCGACTCCGGAGGCCATGGCAGAATCGCTGCGCGGTGGCCTGTCCCTCGGACTGTCTGGCTTTGCCTTCTGGAGTGTCGACATTGGCGGCTTTGAAGGGCACCCGCCGCCGTGGATCTACAAGCGCTGGGTTGCGTTTGGGCTCCTCTGCTCGCACTCTCGTCTCCACGGTTCAAACTCCTACCGTGTGCCCTGGACGGTCGATAACGATGACAAATCGGAGGAGGGATGCTCGGCAACCCTTCGCAAATGGACACATCTCAAGGCGCGTTTGATGCCGTACATTTTCTCGCAAGCCCAGGAGTGCGTGAAGAGCGGGCTTCCACTTAGCTTGAGGGCTATGTGCATCGAGTTCCCGGAGGACCCGACTGCGTGGACACTTGATCGCCAGTTCATGCTGGGTGACAGCCTCCTTGTGGCCCCGGTGTTTGAGGAGGATGGCACTGTTCAATTTTACTTGCCGAACGGTAACTGGACCAACTTCTTCACTGGCGAGGTCAAAAGCGGGCCTGGCTGGTTCACCGAGACGCACAAGTTTGGGACCCTTCCGCTCTATGTCCGCCCGAATACAGTGTTGGTCTTGGGGAAACAAGGCGAGACGAGGACTGTATACGACTACGCAAACGACGTTGAGGTTAGAAGTTACTTTGACAGCGAAGGCGCTCGCGCTTTGTTGGTCGACAGCGACGGCAAGACAATGGGCACATTGGAGATGAAGAACGGGGAGCTCACGGGGAAAGACGCGCTGAGGGGTGATTCTATCTTCATTGTTGTAAGCTCATAGATGCTGGAGATACTAGTAGGCTCATCCCGAGACCTGCTGTCATAGTACTGAGTAATGAGTTCCAAATTGTTCCTGGTGCTCTCCATTCACTGCCGCGGGTTGACTCGGACACCGCTCTGAGTGTACACACGGTGAAAACATACTAGCGTGGAAGAATCTTGAGATGTGCCAAGGTTGGCGGCATGCGCGAGAAGTTACACCGAGAGGACGCCGCCACACTCGCGCTTGTTGTGCAATGCGACTTGCCGCCGGATCCGGCACTTGATGCCCGTCAACTACCCTTGCCTTGACCACGGCCAGACCCAGACCGCTGGCTGTATTGAGAAATGAAACCGAGGGAACAAGCTTCCTGGTGGTCCGGATCCCAGTACCGCGGGGATTAGCTCCCACTATCCCAAAACCCCAAATCTCGCTACGATAACCCCCAGCCTAGGGCCTTGGTAACCTCGCATATACCCACTATATATATATACAGTTAGCTGTACACTACGATATACCAGCATCGCAGTCAATTGAATGCATCGCGATTGAATGCATCGCAATTTATTGAATTCATCACGATTGAATAGATCGCAATTTATTAAATTCATCGCGATTAAATGGATCACAATTCATCGCGATTAAATACATTGCGATTAAATACATCGCGATTGAATCGCAATTTATTGAATTCATCGCGATTAAATATATCGCAATTGATTATATACATCGATCGCGATTAAATATATCACGATTGAATATATCGCGATTAAATGTATCGTAAAGCGCGTAGCTAGGGTTGTATATAGCTAGATTATACATAGCTAGGGTTAGTTACGTACGTAGCTAGGATTAGTTATATATAACTAACCCTAGAGCTAACCTAGGATACTATAGCTAACCCTAAGTATATAGCTAACCCTAGCTATATGTAACTAATCCTAGCTATATGTAACCCTAGCTATACATAACCCTAGCTATACGTAACTCTAGCTATACGTAAACCTAGCTATACGTAAACCTAGCTATACGTAAACTTAGCTATACGCTTTACGATATATTTAATCACGATATATTTAATTAATTACGATGTATTTAATCGCGATATATTCAATTAATTATGATACATTTAATTGCGATGAAGTACGATGTACCTCGCGATACATTTTATAATACTACAATACTACGATGCGGGTATACGAATAGTATCGCCAATATTCAAGGAATAGGGCTATTTATCTTACGTAGGTACGTTATTTTTACCTAGGGGTGGATGTACCATGATCTTTGGGGTTTTGGGACAGTGGGAGCTAATCCCCGCGGTACCCAGACCCGCTCCCGTTGGATCTCCACCCCCCCGCATCACAGCGTGAGCTGACTGGTGGCCTTTTAGACGCGCACGAATCATATCATGGTTGCATCCCGCAGCAGGGCCAACGTCTTACCATTTCTTGATGCTGCGGAGAGTGAGGATTCTCAAACCACGGTCTGAACAGTGGGGTGGACTGGAAGCTGGGCCGAGGATGGAGTTGCAGTGGGAAAGTGCTGGGCCCGGCAAAACGGTTCTGGGCTGCGGAGGATTGTCAGTGTATGTGGGGACGGACGAAGCACTCGACAATGATATAAGTATGCTGGTGATGGTGCACGCACCTTGATGTTACACCCCTCTGCAGGGAGCTTAGAACCTTAAACTGTGACGAGCTTGCGTAGGATACGCTCGAGGTATCAATCATGGGCAAAGCCTTCAACATCTGCCTTGCGGTTTTTGCCGCCACAGGGTTTGTCATTCCAGACGGTGCCGTCCTTACTGGAACCATCAAGATGCTGACAGACGACTGATACAGGTCGTTCCTCTTCGGATACGATTCCGGTGTCATGACGGACGTTATTGCGTCCCACAACTTCCTCGAGTTCTTCAATACCAATACCGGAAGCCCTATTATCGGAGCTATCAACAGCACATTTTCCGGAGGGGCCGTGTTCGGTTCGTTGATGGGCGGTCTTACGATGGACAGGTATGGGCGCAGAAAGACAATCATGATTGGGGCTTTGATCGCCCTTGTCGGCGCCATTCTACAAGCTGCGGCCCAGAACCTTGCCATGATTCTCGTCGGCCGCATCGTTGCCGGCTGGGCGGTCGGGTTGATGAGCATGTCGGTTCCGGTATACCAGTCGGAGTGTGCCCACCCCAAGATCCGAGGCTTGATTGTTGGTCTGTCCCAGCAAATGATCGGGGTGGGGTTTATTATGTGAGTTTCATTTGACTTCTGCGTTGCCGGGATAAGTACTGATTAAACCACAGCTCCACCTGGGTGGGATACGGATCCTCGTTCGCCGGCGGAGGTCTGGGCCAGTTCCAATGGAGATTCCCCCTTGCCTTCCAAGCAATCCCTGCCCTGATTCTTGTATGTGGCATCATGTTCTTCCCAGAGTCTCCTCGCCACCTGATGGAGATAGACCGAGAGGATGAGGCGATGCGGGTCCTCCGGAAGCTCCATTTTGACGGCACCAACGACGACTGGATCCAGCGAGAATTCCACGAGATCAAAACTACCATTGCCGCTGAAAAGGCCATCACGGTCCCAGGGTGGAGGATCATGTTCACCGTGCCGCAGTGGCGGACACGCCTCATGCATGGTGTCGCCGTCCAGGTCTTCACCCAATTCACCGGCATCAATGTTATTGGGTATGTACCTGAAGCTCGCGACCTGGGGAGTGATTACCATGGCTAAAATACGTTTCTCGACAGGTACTACCAGACGCAAATGTACAACGCCTTGGGAATCACCGGAAACAGAGCACTGCTGGTGGCAGGCATTTACAACTGCGTTGGCCCGCTCGCCAACCTGGTCTTCATCGTCTTCATCATCGACCGCGTTGGGCGCCGCCGCCCCCTTCTATGGGGCACTGTTGCCATCATCATCGCTCTAATTTGTGAGTCGGCCATCAATAGCCGGATCGACAAGGAAAACCCCAACCACGCCCTATCCATCGGTGGTGTCTTCTTTCTATTCTGCGTTACCGTCATCTTTTCGTGGTCCTGGGGCCCAATCTCCTGGACATACATGGCAGAAATAATGCCCATGCCTATCCGTGCCCGTGGCAATGCCTTTGCTACCGGCATTGGTAATTGGTTGGTGTCTACGTTTTGGTCACAGCTGTCCCCTATGGCACTCAAGGCGCTGGACTGGAAGTTTTACTTCTTGTTCGTCGCTTTTGACATTGTCGTCACCCTCCCGATTGTCTTTTTCTTCTTCAAGGAGACAAAGCAATTGTCTCTGGAGGAAATCGATCTCCTGTTTGGCGAGAGATCGCTGGGAACGCTGCCCAATGACCTCCACAAAGAGGACAACCTTCATCCTGAGCAAACGGAGGAGAAGACGGCTTGACATAAAGGGAGTTATGGAGGGAAGAACATGCGATATATGTAGTTCATGAATGGCACCCGAGGTTCATGGTGCGGCAGCCTGATTACCTTCCGACCGCGTGGCAGGTGATGTGATCAGAATTCTCTGTGTGAAGGAGAAGAAGCAGGATAATGTTTACAGGAGAAGCTTAAAATCTTTCAGGAATTTGGAGGTACATCAGAGCCACATGCCAGCCGCTGCCGTGGGCATCACTGTCTCTGAAGCTCCCGCTTACCGCCGGTCTCTTGATCGTGGCCTTGAAGGCCAACGCCGGTTCGCACCATAAACATACATGAATGTCTTGGGGCTGTGCAACGTCATAAAGACGGGCAATAGTTTTGGTGTTCAGCACCTCCGCGTTGTGGACTTGATCGTACTTTTCGCGACAGGAGAAAAAGACGTCCATCGTGAGTTGGAACGGACCGCAGTTTTTAGTCCGGATCACACTTGCCAGGCTTGCTAGGTAGATATAGCCGGGCGGCGGAGCCGGTCTGAGTTGCAGCATCTGTTGAGTTGCCGTGGTAGCTATATCCGCCTCCATCTCGATGGCCAAGTCCATGAGAGATGCTTTTTTGTGGGTTTGTGCCCGTATTGGTTTGACTCTGGATAACACGAATCTGAATTAGCAGTCAGTTCCTAATCAAAACCCAAGAATGGCACTCAGCACTAGGTACGCGGTCTTACCTGGATGCAAGATGGTCCAAGTTGCCTGTGCCGTTTATCCCTGAAGCCGAGACCACCCTTGAAGGAAAGGGAAGAGTTGTGCTGGCCCCTGGGTGATCCACATGCATGAGGTGGTAAACGCAAAACTCAGCGGCAGGGCCCAGAGAAGATCGCAAGGCGAGAACGGCATGACGAAGTTTCCTGCGGTGGCGACCTGACCCGCTACGGGATATGGGTGAAAAACAACTTGACCAGATTTGCAACTGCTTTTGCCCGTTCTTGGGTCGAAGCGAGAACCTTTCCCAAGATTCCCACCTCTGTTGGGTTGCGAACCTTGTCATGAAAGTCAAGGTTTGTGGCGAGAGAGTGGTTCCCGTAAACCTGGAGCGCCAGCTCAAATGGAAAAGCTAGCACGGCCCGAAGTCGTTCCTGGATGAGTGGAACGAGTCGGTCCAGCTGCGAAATCATGATGGGATCGCGTATCCCACCAACAAACATGGCAGTGTAGCCGACGACACGGGCTCCCT
The DNA here is from genome assembly GCA_033296705.1 of Chaetomidium leptoderma. Lineage (NCBI taxonomy): Eukaryota > Fungi > Ascomycota > Sordariomycetes > Sordariales > Chaetomiaceae > Chaetomidium > Chaetomidium leptoderma. The sequence goes on along the minus strand of MU857155.1, from coordinate 12,692 downwards.
CCAACTTGATGGTATACGCTCCCTTGACAACGGGCAAGAACTTGCTTCCTGTCACACGTACAGTCCGGCCGTCTTGCAGCTGCTCAAAGCGCGACTGTCTGACATTGAGCAACCCACCCGGGCCCGCTAGAAGATTTGGTCTGGCCTTCTCATACAGCGTATGTGCCGCAACTGACAATGGGGTGCAACGCGCAGCCGGACTGATGGGACGGATGTCGAAACTGTCGTGGCGGACGATAGAAAGCGCCTCTGCACTTTCCGGAATCGCGCAGACGCCGCCGCACCCCATCACTTTTCCCATGTGGTATGCTATCCCAAGGTCTGGAAAGCGCTTGTGGACGCAAAAGGCCGCAAAAGGTGATGGTCGAAGGACCGGCCGGCGATGATGATGTCTCTGGGTGTGATTGCATGGCTGCAAGCCACGGCTCCAGACCCATTTGCGCGACAATCACAGTCGCATCGTTCAAGTCCATTTGTTGCAGCTCCGGGACGCCTTCGCCGCATGGCGTGATACGGAAGGCCGTTGCTCAATTTATGTTGACTGAGCAATGACGAGATGATGGAGTCCATACGTGCTGATTCTGCCACTGCTCCCAGGATAGGCAACGTTTGTGCGGAAACGATTGACGGTTCAAGCGTGATTTGTGTTGGGATGCCAAACCTGTCACTTAGCCTGCTAGAGCATCAGAACTGTTCGTTACGGAGGGCAGAAGGTTGTGGGAGGGCTGACATCTGACTCACGACAAAACAGGCAACCCAAGTCTGCTGCAATGACCGTGCAGCCTCCTCATCTCCCTTTGTTTGTTGAATCAGCACGTGCGCCGGCCGGTACAGGCCCAGTTGCAAGGCCTTTTGCGTCGCCATGCCGGACAATGACCATGATAGGTCATCGATCAAGGAAAAGTAAGGCATCGGCCAGAGGCAGAGGAGCAGGGCTCCTTGGATGACAGCGAGTGACTGCGGTTGCAGTATGGAATCAGCGGCCAGTCGTCGGATCGGCCAAACAAGACGAGAGCGGACAGTTTCCAGCACGGGGGACGCGCGAGAGGCGACAGCAACGACCGCCCAAAAAAAGAAGCGGGCAAGCAACGCAGTCCCTGATCAATGCGCTCTTGCTTGCGAGAAAAGGCAGCTGGGGATGGAAATAGGTGAAGAATCTATCAAGTCACGGCGATGGTTAGGTCAGGCTCTTTCTTGGGGCGGACGGTCGCTCTCACAAGTCGATAAGCTCGAGGAGCTCATGTGCTTGGATTTCGACACCACCGAGGGATCGCGCCGGCATTTCAACACTTAGCTCCACGGCTAGCTGAGTGGCGCTTTCTGGAGCTTCCATCTCGCCATGCCTAGGCCTGGATGATGCGGGGCTCCCTGACGCGGTTGGGTTCCCGAAGTCGCGCCGTAGGCTCTGGCGGAGTTTGCGAACGTCCACGGTCATTCTCGAGCTGCGCGATCCGGCTCGAGGGTTAGGGTTATTTAGTCAACTTTTGTGTGGTCGTCGAGGGTTGGATCATTCAACCTCCTCACCTTCATGCGCGGCATCGGTGACAGTTGGTGCCCCGCTGTGCCCTCCGTGCATTATTAGGTGTCGGCATTTTTGGTGGCCCTTTTGCCTAAACGTTCTGCTGGTTGAAACGCCACGCGCAAGACTATTGGACTCTCGCTTGTTACACGACATGAATGCAACGCCTTGCATCCTGTTAGGACAGTTAGGTTGTGCATGTCCACCAACGGATATGCCTCTGGAGCTGTCGATCGGCAGGATGAGATGCAGAACCGCCCAGGAAGGAGGTGTCGAGTTCTTTTTTCTGGGTTCCATTATGCAAAGAGACATGTCCATGAACCCGGCAGTTTAATATGGTCTGGGGCCAGTTTTGTCAGGTATAATTAGAGGTCAGCAACGAGTCCTGCGTGCTTGCTTCCCGCCCCCCTCCTCCTCTATTCTTATCGCCTCGGCAGAAGAACAAAGATGGCGTCGTCAATTCTTGCCTTTCTGGTTGCCACAATAGCCATTGTCGTTTTTCGATTGCGAAAGGTCGGCCAAAGACCAACGGGATGCCCGCCGGGTCCGCCCACACTCCCAATCATAGGGAATTTACATCAGATCCCCAAAACAAACGCACATGTCCAGTTCAAAAAATGGGCCGACGAGTATGGACCGATCTACTCGCTCATCGTGGGGACCACGGTGACCATTGTCCTGTCTTCCGACACCGTCATCAAAGACTTGCTCGACAAGAGGAGTGGAATATACTCGTCGCGACCAGACATGTACATCAGCTCCTTGGCAAGCGGTGGCCTCCGCATGGTCATCATGGTTGGTGTTTTCCATCAAACCTCACTGTTTTGTTTGCTAAAGGCATGTCCGAGCAGAAGTACGGAGACACATGGCGTCACATGCGCAAATTGTTTCACGCCCTTTTACACCTCAAGGCAGCCAAGTCGTATGTGCCGTACCAAGATCTTGAGAGCACATCAATGATGATTGCTCTGTTGGACAAACCGAACCTCGTCTTTGACCACATCCGCCGGTTCACCAACTCGCTAGCAACGCAGATTGTGTACGGATTCCGCACTCCAAGTGTCGATGACCCGAAGCTCCTGCGGTGTTATGAGAGTGTTGAAAAGTGGAGTGCCGTCACTGGGGCGGGAGCAGCAGCGCTACTCGATGTGTTTCCCATCCTTCAATCCTTGCCAGCATTGATTAGGCCACTATATTACTATGCGCTTTCCTTGAGGGATAGTACACTTGATTTCTCCGTCGGCCTTTGGAAGGACGCCAAGAGGCAATTGATGGAAGGAACAGCAAAGGTAACGTTTCTTGACATAAGCCTGCTGCTAAGTTACTGACTTCTCTCTTCCTTAGCCGTCCTTTTGCGTCGGGTTAGCGAAGGCTCAAGCGCAAGAAGGATTCAGCGACGAGATTCTGGCAATGGTGGCAGGTTCGGCATTGGAAGCCAGTTCCGACACGACCGCCTCGACTGTGGCCGGGTTCTGCCAGGCCATGGTGTTGTACCCTGATGCTCAGAGAAAAGCACAGGCTGCGATTGACCTGGTCTGTGGGGACAGATACCCAGACATAGACGACATGAACAAACCAGAGGCCCAGTATATCCGCAGCTGCGTGAAGGAGAGCCTGCGGTGGATGCCGACGGCCGTTCTCGGTATTCCACATGCTGTTATACGGGATGACGAGTACATGGGGTACAAGATCCCCAAGGGCGCGAGCGTGGTCTACAACGTCTGGGCTGTCCATATGGATCCCCGTCGTCACTTGGATCCGCGCACGTTTGACCCGTCCCGATACGAGCACGATTCGACAACTTCAAGCGAGTCGACTCAAAGCCCAGACGTTTCGAAGCGCGACCACTTTGGATTTGGAGCTGGGCGGCGGGTCTGCGAGGGCATGCACTTTGTCGATCGATCCATGTTTCTTGTCATTGCTCGTCTCATGTGGGCGTTTGACATGTCCAAAGCTGTTGATGCTGACGGTAATGAGATCACCCCTGACCAAGATGACCTGGTTGGCGGCATCCTCATGCAGCCACGGCCCTTCCCGATGAAGATCACGCCGCGCAGTGAATCGCGGGCAGCCAAAGTGAGGGAGGCATGGGCAGAATGTCAGGCACTTCTTGATAAGGAGCAACAGTGGAGGCAGACGCCAAAGGGAATGCCATTCACCGACTATGAAGCAGCAGTATGAGGGACAAGGAGGGAGGGACCACTTAAGGAAGAAACAGGGGTAATGAATCATTCTATGCGATGCGCTTCGCAATGTGTCTGTGTACCTTGGCCAGCAACAGAAGAGCGACGAGCCGAAAGCTCGTCGGTGTATGCAAGGTTTTGGAAGAAGGGGGAAGTAGCTCAACTCCGCGAGACGGAGGTTAGGGCATCTGTCAAACTTCAAGTTGAAACCGGGGGCCCTTGGGTCGGTTGTAGAACGGTTGCCCTCACTTGCGTGGCCCAGTGCAGTGAGTCGTGCTCTGTTGGGTATGTGGGCAGATAGGGAAGCGCGAGCAACATTGACGTTTCTATTAAAAATTCCTTAACACAGGAGGCTCCCCCCGGTGGTTGTCGCGTTATAAAAACCCCTGCTCTTGGGGAGCGGCAATGTGATAATGTTGAGCGGTGCGGCAGCTACGCGCTTACGCGATGCCGTAGTGTGAGTGTTACTAGTCGAGCCGGACAGGGTGACCTTTGATGGGTTACTACCTATACACCATACTGTGGGTAAGCAATGTGTAGTTCCTGTCTTAAGAACGACGTTATGACATGGTCGCAACTTGGTATAATTCAGAGTACCGCGTCCCAACAATACCGCCCCAATGCTCACAACTATAGTGCAGGGAAACAAAGTACACCCTTGGACCTAATGAGCTGAGGGCAAGCCCCCCTCTGTAGCTTGTGAGATTCACACCTGGGTAGAAACGGGTTTGGGGGCAGCTTCTACACTCAGACTTTGACAGTTGATCCAACGGGACCGAATCTAATGTTAGACCAAACGACCTTAATATCTCTTATTAGCTTGCTATCACAGGACGGAGGTATTGCTAGTAACGCACGCATTGGGATAGTTGTTCCGGACAAAAGCCGGATCATTGTCCTCGACATAGCAATGACCTCCACTCTCTCGGCCTACGAGCCCCTCAGAGTCGTAGGGTGGGTAGTAGACAGAGTCGAGCTAGGTGTTCCAGGCGTAGTGCTAGGAGCAAGTCAGCCCTCGTTGAACTAAAGAATCGAAACATGCAGGGGGAAGCGCCAGGGGTACCGACTTCCGCGTCAATGGACATGGTAAGCACCAATGGCTGATTCAGTATCTGCCTGCGGTGGACGTCTCAGCCCCCGTGTAGCGAATTGGTCTCGTTATTCAAAGACAGTAGGCTGCCTCGAACACATATTGGCGGAAAGGCCACCTTCCTTGGGGAGTCCTTCCCAGACAGGGCCAGGCATGTCGAACTTCTGGCCGTCCTGAATAAAGAACTGTGTGACTTTGTCCTGGTCGAACTGCGTGACAACACTACGAGTTCAAGTCAGCCACTACGGGTTTGGCTCAGGACACAGGGAGCGGACGTACGTAAACTTTCTCGCGGTATCAACCTTTTTTCCCTTTCCGTAAAAGTCGGTGTTGCCCATCCGATATAGGTTGTAGCTGCAGCCCCATCGATCACACTTGCTTATCGCCCTTTCGTCATAGGAGTCGCAGGAGTATCCATTGCAGATGTACAGACCGTCGTCGGGACAGGTGTGTGATGACATTGAGAAAGAGTGAGAGTTAGAGTCCCAGCCACGAAACTCGGGACAGCACGCGCCCATTCGACCCTTGCCTAAAAAGTCGTCGGTCTCTAATGGTATCCATCCTTCCATGTTGGCCTTCCCTGCAACAAACTTCAGGTCCCGCCTGCAACTGGTCGCAGTATGCAGTCCCGCACTCGGCTCCGGCCTTGTTGGATGGGTATTTCGCTTGGCCTCCGTCGGGGTCCATCGGCACAAAGTCCAGGGCGCTGTTAATGCCGCATTCCACCGTCGAGAGGTCAATGTCGAAGGCCAGCTCGTTATCCATAAGTGTGAACATCTCATATCTGGTCTTGGACTCCATGAGAAATAGCCTTGAGCCAATGTTGTAGGAAAAAGTCAAAGTTGGTCTTGAACTTGAGGGACACGCTGTCATTGGCAGCCTTGACACCATACACTTGGGCATACTGCGCGCCTTCTAGAGCGCAGGTGTCGGTGCAATTTTTGACCGAGTTGCAGACAGATTCTTCCCAAGTGTTGCCGGAGAAACAGTTCTTGGAGCTACCGACTTGGTGAAGCCAACGCCAGTTGGCGTCCATGACAATCTCTCCGTCAATCTTCTCACACCCTTGGTCGACAGCACATCTTTACCATTGGAGTCTAGGGTGGGACTCGTTTTGCCAGGTGCCTACATGCTGGGCTGTGGTGAAACTTGGGCAGAAGAGGGAGATAAAAAAAGGCGAAGGATAATAAACAAATGGATGGATCAGGAGGATTACACAAGGCCGAGGACACTAGGAACGTTGTACATGATCGGCATTTTTATACTCGCCTCTTCCAATCTTAACGCTCATGCATACAATATATTTCTGCGCTGTTGTAGGTCGCTAAGCAAGGTGCTAAGTAGAAGCTCGCTTGGAATAAATCCGAGGCGGAGTGATCAAGTGCGAGCAATTGCTACCCCACACTGGTTTGAGACAAGCAGCGCTTATTAATATAAGATTTATGAAAAACATAAATTAACCTAGAGATGTTATGCTGTCCCTCGGTTCTCAAGATCCAACCGGGCCAGCAAAATATTCCATCTTTCAGTGCTAAAATTACAAGACAATACGTACCGCCAGCGATTCGCCCGCCGTCATCCATACCTATGCTCGACTTCGATTCTTCGTGAATAGGGAGAGCAAGCCATTGATAGGTAAACAACTAGCGCTACGATTATTGCTATTGCCGTAGGGAGGACTAGCCGGAGAAACGACTTGAGGGTTATTTGGCTACAAGTAGGGAAATCAATATTTGTAGGAGTAAGTCTATTCAGCTACATACCTGTGGTTGTTAATGGTGGTTGTAGCGCTGCCCGACAAGCCCGATTACGAATTAATTCAGGTTGTCTTTCCTCTTGCTCGTCGTGATGAAGACCCGCAACCCAGCGAGTCCATCGGTGAATACATGCAAGCTGAGCTAGAGTCTAGACTGTGTTCCCTCATCGGAAACTAGGCTGGCCATCGAAAACCGCCCCTGCCCCCCGCACCGGACAGGCAAATTCCCTGCCAGCGTCTTCTCCCTGTGACATCACACCTTTATTTCAGCTGAAAGTTTCAGGAGTTAAAGATAAGGGCAGTAGGCACTCCCGGGGGTACTTAAAGGTGGGAGTGTGGCGACTGTGGAAGGATAGTACATGGAGCACGACAATAGGTCTTGCGGGTGCTAGTAGTCTAGGAATATCCTAGCGGCCCGCAGACTCGTGGCAAAGGGGCGTCCTCCGGGAAACAAAGGACAATCAAACGAATCGCTAGGTTCCGTCAATGTCTTCGTTCTTGCATAAGGTGGCTTGTCAGCCTGCAATGGCCCCCGACGGAGAAGCACTCACCGTTGCCGGCGCGGCATCACACCTAGAGGCGGCTTTCGCTCAGGTGAGACTTGATTAGGCCAGAAAACCGTGGTGGAAGAGGATCACTGTCGAATCGGGCGCTTGAGCCACGCAGGCATGTGGCAGGATAGGGTGCTTTCTGCATAGCGCGTTCTAGATCGTGGCCATAACACGCCACCGGGTTTCCGTTGTGCGCGGGCAATGATGCTAGCACTTAAGTTGACTAGCGCAAGCTAGAAGGCAAGCGGTGCAGTGTGGCGAGGGATCAACGTCGGAGCACGGTGTGCCGCCGCTGACGCTACACCTGTCCAACCCCTGGGGGACAGATATTGGTTTCAGCTTGAACCGGCTGGTTCTCCTTTAACTCCAGTTGGACCAGCAAGAGCGATGAGGCCATGAACCAACACTCATACATCCTCTTAACCGTGCTTATCGTAACGAGCGTTAACGAAACATCACAAGTCTGTTCACTACCTTGCCCTCGTTAGTCGAACCTCATGATTCTCGTGTCACGTCAATTTCTTGAAGCTGTGGCTTCGCCATTGAATTTGCCATTAGCTTTACCACCAGCGCCGTCCCTGGACTCTGCGCCCTATACGACAGTACCTCTCTTTAACCACCGGTCCACACTCCTGGCACTAATGATTTCCTTCATGGTAACCTTTTCTTCCCACTGTCCGCATGCTGCCGCAACCAAGTTGACTCTCCGCAGGTCTTCTCCTGGATATGTTCTTTACTGAGGCTGTATACTCGCTTTGTCATCCTCCACACGCCGGGATGGGATGACATTTTCATTATCCTTACCATGGTGCGCAGCTGAACACCGGCAGAACTCTAGTAACTACACTGACTCTGAAATAGTTGTCTACGGCTACGGGCTCCATCGTTCTCTGCATATGTTCGTGAAACATCGCGCTAAGCTTACGGCTATTCCGCATAGCTGACCAGGGCTTCCATCTCTAGTGCCGAGCTTTGGCTTGGGGGAATCTATATACAAGATGACTCTCCCAGAGATCGAGGCATTCATGGAGGTATGTAACCGCCTAGTATCTTCCCTCGTCAGTCCTTGGCGCTGTCCCGAGCCTCACCATCCTCCAGGTTCTCTACATCGCCAATGCTACATACCCGCTCTCCGCCACCTTGATAAAGCTGGCGTTGCTGTTCCAGTACCTTCGCGTCTTCAACACCAAATCCCGGTACAGGGTCTTTTGCAAATGCATGATCGCTATCACGGTTACGTGGGGCATGATCTTTATCGCGCTACGTTGGTTTCCTTGTTACCCTGTTGCTGCGTATTGGAATTTCTCTATCAAGGGCGCCCGCTGCTGGGGCTTCGGCTCTCGTGATCCGCTCCCGATCATGCGCGTCTTCGTGGGCCAAGCTATTAGCACCGCCGTCCTCGACCTCATCGTATTCGCGATTCCGGTCCCGCTCTGCTTCAAGTCCGATACGCCAAGAAAAACTAGACTCTGCCTCCTGGGTCTCTTTGTGCTGGGGCTTCTGTACGTCGCGCTGGATGTCTCATCCCCTTTTCACCCCCGTCGCTAGAACTGACAAATCTGGTAGTGCGATTTTATGCGCAATCTTGCGTACAGTCTATGTCGTCACCCAAACTACGGCACATACATTCCAGTTTGACCCAGGCTGGTATGATCCCACGACGGCCGGGCTGGCCTGTCTCGAGGTTCATCTCGCCGCCGTCTGCGCTGCGCTCCCGGTGTTTTGGCCAGTCATAGCGACGACGTGGGGTCGGATCTTTGTGACGACTGAAGTCAGTGTCACTCGGGAATCTGGTCGATTTCAACTCAAGTCGAACAGGGACGTGGAATTGGACTCGACATCGTCTCATCGAAACTTGACGCTACCCGATCAGTTCCAGGAGTCACAGAGTCTGGAAGGCTGGGAGCCCTTTGTTGGAGACGAGACGACGGGCCTGGGGGAAAACGAGACGGTAGTTGAGGCCCCTGCGGTAGCCAAACGGTCGGGAAAGGTCAGGGGACCCTTGGGCTATAGATAGTATAACTTGGAGCAACAAATGCCTCAATTCAGCCTCAAATGCTTTGTACCGTCCGGGCGAGGACTAGAAGTCTTGGCCGTTCTAGCCCTCGCTGCTTCTCTTAAGGGTGTGATCACCAAGCATACCCCTATTTAAGACCGCATTCCCGTTACGCTGTCAAACGCAGAGGCAGTCAAAATAAGTGACCCGTCCGAGGATCTGGTGCAGTCCCGGCGTCCTCGATTATTTCGGCGTTAGCTGGACAGCACGTAGCGGCGATAATTGGAAGGCAATGGTGCGTCCACATCTTTCCCCCCATCTACTAATAATGTGCAGCCGGTTGACTTGATAACCCAATCAAGAGATGGCTGTCGGTAGCTACCCTGGTGCTACCTGCGCCCCCCTTCCCGTGGGCCAGCAGTGGGTGCCGGAACCCCAAGCAAGAATACGGCAGAGGAGCCCTGCCAGTGACCTGAATAACAATGTGACACCCGTGTTACGACCTTGAAGAGGGGGGCCGAGATTGGTAACTCGGGCGCGGTACGGGATTTCTATACCCACCGCTTCGACTACATTCAGTAGGTGGCATATCCAACAAGAAAAGTGAACGGAACATTAGGTACACTAAATTCCACCACCGCCAACCCCCGATCCGGCTCCCCCGACGCCCATCCGGACTCAGTAGCACGGGCAGGGCACGTCCTCATACGTAAAGGTGATGGGGACCCACACATAATACGGGAGGCCGTCGGTGACAAGACCCCAGGCGGGCCTGAAGCTGTTGGAGCTCCAGCCAGAGAAGTCGAAGCTCCACTCGTCGTAGTACTCGTAGACGGGCTCCTGTATGGACATGCCGAGAATCTCGGCGGGGGAGGTGGCCTTGCACTGGAAGCCCTTAGAGCACGGGTCGGTGTCCTTCCAGCAGGTCGCGACCTCGGCGCCGGCGCCCCCCGAGCTCGCGTCCATGAAGTACACCTCGCCGTAGTAGCCGTTCCAGACCCAGGGAAAGCTCTTGCCCAGGAAGAAGGTCGTCCCCTCGGCCGTGTACCCCATCAGCCGCCCGTTCGCCGAGAGGTAGAAGGTGTCGTACTCGTAATCGGCGACGTCCGGCTAGAACGAGCCCCATTGCGAGTACCGCATGTACTTGCCGTCCACCCAGGGGGCGCCGTGCACCTGGAGCTTGAAGCACGACGTCGCCTGCGGGGTCGGGCACACCGTCTTGGTCGCCGTGCCCTCCACCGTTTCCGTCGTCGCTCCCATAAAGCGGCCCATAGTCTGCATGTAGGTCTCCGTAACGAGGGGGCCGTTCTTGTTCACGGTGAGGACCGCGGTGGCCGTCACGACGCCCGACGTCACCGTCGTCGTAGTGGTGTAGGACATAGTCGAGGTGCCGGTGGCGACCTGCTTGCAGGCGAACGAGATCTTGGTGGCGTCCCACCCGGCGAGCATGCTCGGCTGCGCAACGGCTTGCCGCTTCTCCAGGCTGCCGGCGGGCGCGGCAGTCGGTGTCGGAGCCGGAGTCGCAGTCGACTCCGCGATGTCACGCTTCCAGTTCAGGTAGGCAAAGTTGGGCGTCTTGCCCGCGGCCGTCACGGTCGTGATAACAGCGGAGACGGTGGTCGTCGAGTACACGTCGATACTGGTCGTCGGCACCTCGTAGATAGTCGTGGTGGACGTGACTGTCTACGTGGAGAACGAGGTGGTCGTGCTGGGCACGGTCGAGGTTGAGGTGGAGTAGACGACGGTCACCGGAGACACGTATTTAATGTACGATGTACAGTACGCTCCGCCGACGGCCTTCAGGGACTGGACTTCCTCGGCAGAGGGCAGCAGGCCGGGCACGGTGAAGCACTGGTTCGTGCTGCCGGCTTGACCGCTATACAAGGCCGCGCCCGTGCCATCGCCAAAGGACACCGTATTGGCGGTATTAAGGTAGGTGTTTACCTTCAGCGAGTTGGCAGGGCATCCGCTGGCAGCCGTATAGGAATACGTCGAGTCGATGCCGACGACCGTCTACGAAGTGATCGAAGGCGAGATCTTGACCATGCCGTAGATGTCGACGCTGAGCTTGATGAGCCACCGCATATACGGCTTAATGCTGACCGTCGCTCCGGTCTTGAACGACGGAGTGGTGAGGGACACCGAGGGCTGCCAGTTCCGCTGGCTCACGAGGGAACGGCTCATGATGTTGATCGGCGCCGCAGCATCGGTCCAGGAGAAGGTGGCGCCACCGATGACATCGACCGTCGAGTCGGTGGAGAAGTCGATGCCGATACCGTAGAGAACGGTGGGCGAGATCTTGAAGGCAATGTCCATCTAGATAGCGCCGAGCTCGACCGAGTTGAAGGTGTAGCTCCAGTCACCGCTATACGCGCCATCCCACTACAGCCGGACAATCATATTCGCGGTGCCACTCATGCCCGGCGAGACATCGGCCGACTTGATAGTGATGACGCCCTCGGTGATGCTGACGACGATCTTGCCCAAAAAAGCGATGTTGGAGACGGAGAAGCCGCAGTTGACGCAAGACATGACCTTGTTCGAGCCGGTCTTGGTGAGCCAGCCTTGGATGGAGGGGAAGTCAATCTTCCACGCGTAGTTGAAGTCGTACATCGTAGTCTCGGTAATGATCGTCGTCGTCTTGCTGCCGCCAAAGAGACACTTGAAGGCATCACGGTTGTCGTAGACTGATACACACACAAACGTCAGCAGTCGTTGTTAGGATAGTAAAAAAGGGGTGTGAGAAACAACTCGGATTCGACTTACGCGACTTTCCGGCACACACCGCCTCCATGGCCTTGTCAAGACCAATGATACCAAGAAGGCCGGTCACGAAGTCGTCGCAGGCAACATCCCAGCCGTCGCCGTCCCGGGCCTTGAGCTTTGAGCGGACCCAGCCGGCATAGTTCCGAGCCTGCGACCTTGCCCTGATTTCGCGCTGGATACGGCGAGATAGCTGAAGCAGCCGACGCTGGACCGTAGCACCCGGGCAGGCGGCTCCATGGTGCGCGGTCCCGATTCCATCCTCGTCCGGCCGGCAAGGGACTCGCATGATCTTCGACCCAATGGATCCATGGGGTCATGCGAATGACGCCCTGCCCTCGTGAATGACGGAAGGTTCCACTGGACCCGTACTCCACCAGTCTGCTGTGCCTCTCTCGACACGTCGGTTGTTTGTTGGTTCCCCTGGCGCCCGCTTGCTAGTGTAAACGCACATGCAAGATTATGTGCTTATGCTATGCAACGCAGGATTGCCACAAGTTCGCCTTACCTAGTTGGTTGCCCTCATTCCTTCTCCGTCTGGTCTCCTCCTCGGTCGACGCGTGTGCCATTGGCTGCCGCTAGCTGCGAAGAACAGGGGTGCCCATGAAAGTGGCACCCCGTCCTCTGCGAAGAATACAGGGTGATGCCGCCTTCGGACCTGCTAGCTTCCTTCCCGGCTTGGCCGGCTACCTTCCAGGTTATCTTGATATTCGGGCAGTGCGAGGAGCCGCTGAAAGCAAGGCTGGCAACGAGCCAACGCGCGTTGCAATGCGTTGAGCTCAACGCAAGTCAAAGCAAATCAACGCCCGTAAAAAGCGGCTCAACGCAACTCAA
>MU857154.1:0-26344 GCA_033296705.1 Chaetomidium leptoderma | reverse complement strand
CTACCGTGGTGATGACTATCCAGTTCCTCCTTCCCAGCATCCCACCCACCCCCCTCCTTCATCCCCATCGCTTTCAGCTTCCGCTCCCGATTTTTCGCCCGCTCATCCTCGAGCTTGCGCTTATCCTCGTCGGCGACCTTGCGGCGCGCCGCGTCCTCGGCCTTGCGCTTGCGCGCCTCTTCCATGCCGCGCGCGTACGCGACCGCGTGCTCGCTCTCGTCGCGCTGCGCTGCCTGGAAGCGGCGCGTCTTTTCGGCTGCGAGGAGCCGCATCTTGTCCATGCGCGCGGCTAGTTCGGTTTCGGTCAGTTTGGTGCGCGGGTTGGCGCCCGAGTTGAGGCGGGCGGCGGAGATGGCCGAGGCGGTGTTTCCCGTTGCTGGGGCGGTTGGGGGAGTGGTGGTGGTGGAGGTGGTGGTGTTGGTGGAGGGTTCGCGCGGGCCGGTGGGGGGTGGGTTGTTTTGGGGGGGAGTGGTGTTTGCGGTTGTCGCGGCCACGGGTGGTTCTGAAGTGGAGGCGGTGTCGCTTGCGGTGCTTGTGGTGGGTTTGGGGGGGTTGCTGTCGTTGCTGATGGGGGTGTGCTTGTTGTTGGACGGGCGGGGGGGTGGTTTGTTGTCTGGCCGCGGGTTGGGATTGTGGCGGGATTGTGCTAGCGACCTGTGGGGTTGGGAAGGGCCCGCGGGAGGAGGTTTCCGCGCAGGAGGCGCTGGCGCTGGCGCCGGTGCTGGCACTGACACTGGTTCTGGTTGCGTGGGAGCATCATGGCTGGGTGCCGGGGCTGCCACAGGAAGAGTGACGGTCTCCTCGACGAGCTCGATGTCATCGGAGAACAGATCGTCATCGGTGCGGCCGCCGAACTGGTCGTTGTCCATGTTCGCGTGGGATTGGTGTGAAATGGTAATGATGGGCAAGTTATGTGCCAGTATATATATGTTTGATCAAAAGTCCAGGTCGCGCAATGAATGGTCGAGTCAAGAAGAACGAGAGGGTGATGGCTGTTGGGGTTCCTTGTGAAGTGGGGGAAGCGGCCCTTGCCCCGAGCTTGCGCACTCCGACGCGTTGCTCGCCGGTCCGAGTCTTGGCGGGGTCACAAGCGGGCAGCCAGGAGCAGTCTTGGCGAACCTCGCAAAACTGTTTGGCAGCTGCCAGGTCTTGCATCCTTCTCGACACAATTCTGGACGACATTGCAAGCTTCTAGGTTTCATTCTCATCATCACCCAGCTTTGTCCTCATTAGGTATGTCATTGGGTATCTCTTCCCCCAAAACTCGCCGCAACGATGCGATAACCCCCCATCCTGCGACATTTCAACCGAATGGGCTTCTCAATCCTCCCGTCGCTGTTCCTTTACCAATCCTGCCGTCGCGGTTATCCTTGGTTTAAACCCCCCGCCGCCTCGCAAGCGCCGTCCACTCTTGAATGATGATATCCGCCGCCTAGAATCGTCAGCACAATGCACTTTCCCCTCCATCAACAATGCACCGTGGCAGCTCACCTTTTCGCCCACCGCATACGCCGTCGCGCTGAGATGGGTCGCCGGAACCAGCGGCATGATGCTCATGTCGACAACCCGCAGCCCCACGGCCCCGTGGACCTTCAGACGGGGGCCGACGACACCGCCCTTCTTCTTGGGCATCATCGCCGCCGTGCAGCACGGGTGCATGAACGACAGGACGCTCTCCGCTTTCACGTAGCTGGTCAGCTGGGCGTCGTCCGCCGCCACCGCCGCGCCCGGGCCGATCTCTGTCGCGCCGTGCTGCTGCAACGTGGGCGTGTCGAGCAGCCGGCGCAGGTACCGCACCTGCGCGAGGTGGACGTCGAAGTCGACGGGGTTGGATCCCGCGCGGTAGTCGACAATGGGCTGGGCGAGGTGGTCCGCGGGGTCGAGTCGCACTGTGCCGCGGCTGAGGGGGTGGAGCAGGAACGACCACGCTGTGCCGGGCGCTTCGGTCGTGGCCCACGGGGTCTCCAGGCTGGGCGCCTCGGGGTTGGCGAGTAGGTTGGCGAGGGTCAGAAGCTGGTCGTTGTAGCCGGCGACCATGGTGGCATCGGACCGTACATCCGCCGGCAGGTAGGACGCGGCCGAGCCATCGGCGACCATTTGGCGGATTCTGTCGACGATGTCCTGGTACTCTGTCGTCACATGCGGGAGCGAGACGTAGATGGCGCTGTCGCCACCCGCCAGCGTGTACGGTCCCCGTGCCGGAGTCTCGTCGAAGCCAGCGATGGCATCCGCCTTGAAGGTGGCGTTGTTGACCATGTCGGAGGGGATCGGGAAGAAGTCGTGGGGTTGGGTGTAATTCCAGGTAACCGGAGGGCCCGAGTGGTCCTGGAAGTTGGAACCGACACCGGGGAGATCAAGCGTCACACGAATCCCCGCACTTGCGAGGAACGCCGCCGAGCCAATGCCGCTTCGCTGCAGCACAGTTGGGGTGTGAAAGGCGCCGGCTGAGATGATGACCTCACCCTTTACTGTTACGTTGAACAAATGGCCGTCATCCAGGGAGCGAACCTCGACGAGTGGCGGGCCAGCCTTGGGTCCGTTGGGATACACGACGCGGACACCCTGGTGCTTTACGATGAGATCGTAGTTTGCCCGGGGCATCACGTCGGCGTAGTGCCCGAGCCCGGCCTGCGACCGTCTGGCGGTTACGGGGTGCTGCGAGGCGGGGACCCAGCAAATCCCCTCCTTGTCGCCACCAGCGCATTCCTGGGGCGTCTGGATCCCGATCTCTGTGAACGCCTTGTGAAGGACGGGTTGGTCGGCCTACTGGAAAGATGAAAAGCTAGAGTGGATGGGGCCCGAGCCCCCGTACGCGGACAGATCCTAGGTGTAGTTGTATTGTTGTGCGATGGCTGCGGGCGGCTCGGTAAAAGTCACGCTCTGATACATCTTGTCAGCTCACAGGATTCAACCGCCCCTCTCGATGGACTTTGTTCTCACCTTCTTGAAGTAGGGAAAGATGCCACGCCAGTTCCACTTGATCCCACACCCGGCAAACTCGGTGCCGCCGACTTCGGTCCACGCATCATAGTCGAAGCGGGAGCCACGGTCAAAGAACATGCCGTTCACGGTACTGCTCCCGCCGACGGCTTGGCCGGCCTGCACGAAGGCCGTCTTATTCCCCATCTCCGGGTTGGGAAGGGAGTTGAAAGTCCAGGTGGGAGGGGGATTGGCCGCGGGCGTGATCCAGTCCGTCGGCGGGTCAAACGTTCCCGGCGCGTAGTGCACATCGCCATACTCGACGACGAGCACGTTTTCTAAACCATCACAGTTAGCCAAGACTCAAGCAAGACGACGTTCAGTTGCAAAAGACATACTGGCGGGAAAGGCCTGGCTCAGACGGTCGGCCACCGTGAGACCGCTGGTGCCTCCGCCGACAATGACAAAGTCGTACTCATCGCGGAGCTGGGAGACTTGACGCTTGACATTGGAGTTTGATACACTCGCTGCGCTTGTGAGCGCGGCAAGCGAGACGAAGGCGGCGCCGAGCAAACCCATGGTGAACGTTTGGGCGGATGGGCAAGCAAGATGGTGCTCGCTGAGTCCTGTCTGTCAACAATGTCTGTGGACTTGCTCGCCTTCAAGAGCAAATCTCTGTTGGAGTCAAGTCCCTGTCTCGGTGATGGTTCTCCGCTCGAGGGCCCTGGAGCAGCGGGGTAGCACCGGGGGGATGGTTGTGGTTGCGGCTGGGGTTGCGAAGGCAAGCACGGCGCCAGGTTTGGTGACCTGGTCATTGTGGAATGTTTGGTTGGCTGCAGGTGGTGGGAAGGTTCCCGTGGATGCAACGCTAGTCGGTTCGGATTCCGCCATGGCACTGCTGACGGGGGCCGGGACGCCCTTCATCTCACTATCGGTTTTGCAGCATGCGGAATTCGCCACGGCCCTGGACAATTCGAGAGGTATACACATGTGTCTGTCGGTTACATGGAATCCGACGAGGGGATGGGGGGTCAATGCGATTGAACATGTTCGTATTGATATGTGATTGTAGTGGGCGGGTGGTGCAGACCCCTGTGCCCCTTCAACCCCTGGCACGCCCTCGAGGGTGCGCTCAGCCTGGTCCCGAATCCACGGCAAAGTCGTCGCGCCCTGGGTTCAATTCCGCGTCCGAGTCCATATCTTTGCGCCTGGAGTCGCTCCGATCATTGTTGTCGACGACGGTCATGGAGAGCGTCCCCCCCGCCTCGGTCGACAAGCTCTCCAGCTGACCAGGCGTCTTCGAACCGCGGCCGCTTCTCGATTGTCGCCCGAACCTGAAGGCGTTGATGGGCATGGATCCGACCGTTCTGGGGCGGTCGTCGGTGGTGGACTCTTCGAGCGACTGGTGTTGCGACGGGAAGAGTCGATCCATCAGGGGTCCAAAGACCTTGCTCAGGATGGGCCGCAGGGTCGGCATGCATCCGCACACAATGGCGACGTTGATTTCGGCGGTCGACCAGTTGGCGATGACGACCAAGCCCCACGTCCCGTCTTCGTCGTCGAATACCTGGTTGAGCAATATGGTGCGCAGGACAGATATCAAACAGACACTACACCGTCTCGTCAGCCACATGCATGCACACGCAGAAGTCCAGAACGATAACCAAACGTACAACAGGCCCAGGCAAAAGACAAACAGCAAGCCGGACTTTTGGCGCATGGGGATTGTCATGGTCGCCACGACGGGGATCGGGATGACGAAGATCATAAAGTCGGTGATGATGTGAAGGTACGTCAGAGCCCACCAGACTTCGAATGGATGGCAGTATCCGGGAGAGAGTCGTCCCACATCTTCTGGATGGGGGTGCACATGCTCAGGTACATGCCCACCCCCCAGGCGTTGTAGACGCCCACGATGCCGATGGCGGCCCAGGTCACCTTTCGGATGTAGTTGTGCGTCAGGACGCGTAGGTACAGGAGGAGGATGGAGATCTTGGTGAAGCAGAGGCTCAAGTTGTAGCACAAGGTCTGGAAATACGAGGCCTGCTCGTCGGGTCAATGCTATCTATGTCAGTCATCTTCGGCCAGCTCAAAGCACACTCGCGGTTTAGCGGGGCCCCACTGACCTTGCGGTACCCTATCATGTCGGCGGGCGAGACTGTTGAGGCATGGCGGCCGAGGGCATACCGGGTCTCTGGAGTTTAAGGTTAGCTGTTTAACCGCCGCGGGAAGGGAACGGCCCTGGTTCCGGCAACGGGCGAGCTGACTCGCCTTCGATGACGAAAACAGCTGAGACAATGGTAAAGAGCTGGGCCCCTTCTCAGTCCTCAATACACCCACACACACTAAAGTGCCCAGCGGGGCAGGTCGGGTACTTACCAAGGCGAGTAGTATACACCAGTCCTCGCTCTTGACGGATCGGAGCAGTTTGGCCCGGACGTAAAAACGCAACGTAACGACGGCAGTCGAGATGACGGGCAGCACGACGGCACAAACGACAACGGAGCCGGACATGTTGGTTTCGTCGTGGGGGGTCATATTGGTGGCGGCATCCGGAGAGGAGGACGACATCTTGCGACGAGCAGCCCGCTGTGGGTGTCGTCGGCACCCTCGGGGGACCAGCAAGGGACAGCAAAGGGAGGCTGAGAGCCGACATATGACCACATTTATTCCAAGTCCTCGATCCCGAGGAAATGGGTGCGAAGTGGTTTAGGGTTTCACTGCAGCAGCCCATCCATCTCCCCCCGGGCGCCCCCTTCAGGCGCGGGCGCTGAGACAGACAAACAATTGTTGGCCAATCGGCTGGCCTACCCCTGTTGCGAGTACTCACCGGTTGACCTCTTGGAGCCCACGGCGCAGGGGGTTGCCTTTCCCCGGGCGCCACACAACCTCCTTTTGTGCTCCGGCGGGGCGGGGAGCCCCAAGGGAGGCTGGCGAGGCGATTCGAACTCGCAGCTTGCGATCGATCGCCCTGTTTCGGGCCAAGCAATGAACAAAAAGCATGGCATCAATGATCAAGCCACGGCGCAACAAACAGGGAAACGGGGATCCATTGCCACATCAGGTCCGGGTTGAACGGAACAAGAAGTTTTGTTCTCCTTTGTTCTGCAGCTGTTCTTCACGCTTGAACAATTTTATCCAATGAATGTGTTTCAGCTCACAGGGTTGCAACTATGTTTACCACTCCAAGTCACTCGGCTCGCACCGCGAGTCCGAGGCCCTGCAACACACCGGGCCGATCAGCAAGCACTGTCCAAGGCTCCAGACTCAAGACGGGCCGCGAGACTCAAGACTCTTGAGGAGACGACCATCACTATGGCCAACATTTTGAAATTCTTGACAACTTCATTTTATGAAAGCTCGCCACAGTCCAAGGAAGTTCCCGCCCCCTATTCATGACATTTCATTCATTTCATTGTGTCGGGGACCAAAAAGACAACTCGCGGTTCTTTGTTCATCGAGTTTGAATAGACGTTGACGGATCATCGCGATGGCATTGTCCATCTCTAACAGGGCGATTGTTCGCGGGAATACAAAGCACAGCCTCTAGACTGTTCGAGAGGATAATGCTTCCGTCCGAGGTTATTAAAACGAGCAGGCCCTCCCATTCAAGATCCCGTCCGATAATCCCCCCCAAAACCCTCTTGATTAGTTAAATCATCACCATCACAACACAATGGCCGTCACTTACACAACCATCCTCACCGCGGCAGCCCTGGCCCTCCTGTCAGGCACCGCCCACAGCCATATGATCATGAACACACCAACGCCCTACAACCTGCACGGCAGCGCAAAACTGTTGCAAGTCGACCCCCTCGGGCCCTCTTACCCCTTCCCCTGCCAAGGCCTCACGGACGCCGTCTCAGCAGCCACCCCCCTAACCGCCGGCGCCTCGCAGCTGGTGAATTTCACTGGTGGTGCCCAGCACGGCGGCGGATCCTGCCAGTTCAGCCTGACGTACGAGTACCCGCCGCCGGCGGACAAGACCAAGTGGAAGACCATCTACACGCTCATCGGCGGGTGCCCCGTCTCGGCGGTGGGCAACCTGCCCAAGACGGGCACCGACCAGGACAGCCGCGCCGACGCGCTGCACTGCGGCAACGACTCGGGCACCGAGTGCATCCGCCAGTTTGACGTGCCCATCCCCAAGGCCTTGCCCAACGGCAACGCCACCTTTGCCTGGACGTGGTTCAACAAGATTGGGGACCGCGAGGTATACATGAACTGTGCGCCCGTGAGCATCACCGGTGGTGCTGATGAGAAGGGTTTCTTTGAGGCCCTGCCGCAGATGTTTCTCGCCAATGTTCCCGGGGAGTGTACCACGGGCGGTGGGGTGTTGAATATTCCGAACCCGGGTAAGTATGGAAAGGTGCTGGAGCAGCCGGCGCCGGGGAGCGAGGGGAGCTGTCCCAAGGCCGAGGGCGTGCCCGTTTTTGAGAATGGTGGCTCGTCGTCGTCACCGCCGCCGTCGGAGTCGTTGGTGGTTATCCCCATCACTAGTACTGGTGCGGCGACTAGCTCGTCGGCGTCGTTGGTCGTTATCCCGATTACGACGCCACTGAGCACCGCCGCCTCTGGGTTTGTTACGCAGACGAC
Source organism: Chaetomidium leptoderma (assembly GCA_033296705.1). Taxonomy (NCBI): domain Eukaryota; kingdom Fungi; phylum Ascomycota; class Sordariomycetes; order Sordariales; family Chaetomiaceae; genus Chaetomidium; species Chaetomidium leptoderma. Next base: position 18,829 of record MU857154.1, on the reverse strand, counting down.
GACTGATGTTGCTGCCCCTGTCCCGACCGCCACCGCCGGTAGTGGTTCTGGTTCTGGGTCTGGATCGTCTGGGAGCCAGCCCTGCTCGGCCAACGGCGCCATCGTCTGCTTCAGCCCGACCTCGTTTGGCCTCTGCGCCAACGGGGCCGCCATTCCACAGCCTGTGGCTGCGGGCACCACTTGCACCAGCGGACAGATTGTCCGCCGGAGTGCCAAGTTTGTCTTTTGGTAGGTTCCACCATCCCTATCACATTTTTTTCGTACTACTGTGTCTCCTGAAGTTGAGAACCCAGATTGAATAACAAGCGTTTTGCATAAGAATGAACCATCTTTCCCAATATCCGAGTGAGCATGTGACTGTGTCGGATCTAATGTGACTGTCTCGAATCTAATAACTATACTACTTCTGAATGGATCTATAAAACATCATCCAAGAAATGAAGCAACCCCTCTCTCCCTCTTCCCCCTTTTTTAGCCTTAAGCAACCAAAGATACCTAGATAACCAACCCCTAAAACCCAGTCAACCCAGGACACGCCTTGAACGGAATGCCCGGCACACAATCCGCCGCACACACGGTCCCGTTGGCGGGCACGGTGCCCGAGTGGAAATACTCGCGCACAATACCGTACACGCACTGGCTCGTCGACGAGAGGAGCGCGCAGTGGCCGACCGACTCCTGCACCACCACGGCCGACCCGCCATGCAGCCGCGACAAGGCATAGGCGTTGGCCAGCGGCGTGGCGTGGTCGATCCGCGTCGAGAGGATCAGCAGCGGTGCCGAGGGCGTGTTACTACTGTTGTTACGGTTCGGCGCCGGGCTGCCAAAGGGGCCGCTAAAGGCGTAGGGCGGTGAGAAGGCCCAGTTGGAGCAGGACAGGGGGAGCTTGGTCCAGCCTTCGCCGATGGAGGCCGATTGGTTGGTGATGCGCGCGACCGTCGTCTCGGCCCAGGCCAAGTCGCGCGTGCCGGCCGAGGCTTGCGAGTCGCCGCAGATGACGTTGATGCTGGCCTCGTTGGCGAAGTTGTAGTCTTGCGGCGGGTCGGCGGCGGCGGGTTCGGTGCAGGTGGCGTCGCGCGTGTCGATGGCCATGACGGTGGGGTCCGACAGGATCCGCGTGAAGTTGCCCGTGAGGGCTTCGGCCAGGGTGTGGGCGAGGCCCTCGTACTTGGCAATGGGCGCGTAGAGGCTTGTGCGGATGGATTCGCTGACGAGGAACGACGTCACGAGGTAGACGCGGTTGTTGTAGATGGCCGAGACCGGGGATTGCTGTAGGGTGAGGAGCAGGGCGTGGACGCGGGCACTTATATCGGCAAAGCTAGTGTCACCGCTCTCGCGGAGCGGGCACGCCGAGTCGGCCTCGAAACAGGTGCGGTAGAAATTGTCGACAGCGGCTTCACCGTCGTTGACATTCTTCGCCCAGGCCTACAGTCCGTTCGATTAGCTCTCAGTGTCAGGTCACACACAAGACAATTTCGGGGCGCACACTTACACCAGACGTATAGTCGTCCCCATCCACAATCCCATCCACCGCCATCCTCCCAACCCTCCCCGGAAACATGGAAGCAAAGGTATTCCCCAGGTGTGACCCGTACGAAAAGCCCAGATACTGCAGCCTAGGCTTCTCCCCACACGCCGTCCCAGTCCCATTCTTCCCACCACCCCCCACCGACAACCCCTCCTTAATATTCAACTCATGCATCCTATCCACAATCTCCAACATATCCCTCGCCACCGACGCCGTCGACGAATGCCGAAACGCACTCTCCTCCCCACCCGCCGCCGCAGTCTGCGCACACAAGCCCGCCCACCCTTTACTCATCTCAAACCCCATCTTCAACCCCAGCTCGGTCCCCACGCTGGGCAGGCCCGCCCGGCGCAACCAGTCGGCGGCGCGGTCGAACTGGCGGCCGTAGCACGACGCGCTGGGCGTGGTGAGCGCCATGCCGCGCGGGTCGAAGCCCAAAATGTCGTAGTGTCGCGTTCCCGGCACGTCGAGTAGCCCCTGCATGACGGCGCCCGCGCTCATCGCCATCTGTGTGCCTGACCCGCCGGGCCCGCCCGGGTTAATCAGGATGGGGCCGCCGTAGGTGGGGTCGGAGACGGGCACGGTGGCTGGGAGCAGCACGATGGCGATGGCGGCGTGGGGGCCGGCGGCCACGGTGGTGTTGGTGGTGTTGGTGACTTTGGACCAGTCTAGAGGGACCTGCAGGCGGGCGCACTTGAACGCATTGTTGTAACAGTCGTGGTATTGCAGGTCGGGCGTGGGCGTGATGGCGGTCCAGTCGAAGGAGGTGTCGAGCTGGCGGGTGCGGAGGGGAGCGTGGAAGGCGGCGGTCGGGGAGGAGAGGAGGAAGGTGGTGGACCAGAGGGTCCATGAGGGGGAAGGGAGACGCATGGTGGAAGATGGCTTGTGGAAGTTCACCCTCTGTCAAGGGAGGGGGAGAGCGTGTGGCGAAGAAGCTTGCTTGTCTCAGTGTTCCCGTGGGATGAACCGTCTTAAGTACTGACCGGACGACATCGCGAAGGAGATAAATGACGGCGAGATGATTCATATCAAGAAGGGCTCGTGAAACACCAGGGCTAGGCCAGTGTCTACGTAATACGCCGGCATCCACATCGACGCGTCCGACGATTCCTTCGCCCCAGGGCCCAGCCTTCACTTCACCAACCCCAGCCAGCCAATGAAGCAGAGGAGCCAACTATACTCTTGCATGGCATGTCCGATTCTCCAGATGTATCCACCAAGGCATAAATCAAACAAAGTTTAATTGATTCTTCCGCACAGAATAATCTACGTGGCTCGCGCGGGACAAGGTTCATGATCCTCCTTGTGTCTGGGGTTTCCAGTACGACCACAGCACAGTTTTATGGGCGAGCACAGCCGGTAAACACACGTAATGCTTGGCTCCCCAAAACGGATCGACTCGCAAGCCGGTGTTTCCATTGGAATCAAGGGTCCGTAAACTGCGTCTCTAAGCAGCTGTGTTTTGGCTTTCTTCAATTCTTTGTTCTCAGGGAACTGACGTGAAGTGTATCTCAGGAGTCGGCGACTTATGTTAGGTACGGTACCCAGACGCGACAACAAACGTATTGTTTCTTCGAATATTGACGGGATTGGCGTGTCTCAGAGGCACAGCCTGCAATGTACTTCTTCGTACGACATGAATCTCACTTCCCAGGTTATACAAGATTACTAATTCACAAGCATTACATGCCGCGAAGAGGCTCGGCGAGTGACGTCGACCTGCTCATACAAGCCTCAGTCATCCATCAAGCCTGGGACAATTGGTTCAGGGGCAGGGGGGGTTAATTAGCACGTGGTTATCCGAGCGTAGGCTAGCATTTGATCCTGCCGACCTGCACAGCCACTCGGCTTCCACAACCCTGGGCTCAGGGGTAACTAGCTTTCGGAGCCCTCGAAAAGGACGCCATGCCCACGATTTCTAACATATTGTGCCCAGTCACTCCTCCGACTTTCTCGTTGTCTCGTGTTTAGCACGAGACGGCCTTGTTGAGTATCGGGGTGCTCTGATGACCTACTAACGACTTTCGATAGGGCCCCGACTCTCGAAAGCCCTCCGGACCGCAAGACTGACTATCGGATAAGACATGATCTTGTCATGTAACCCCCACTTGGCGATCTCCTCCCTGATGACGCCCTTCGCCGTCTGATGCGCCGCCACCCACCCACCCGGGCCGAGCATCGTTTTCGTCTGCGCCTTTTCCTCCTCCATATCGTCAAAGGTGATGCCGTCTGGTGGCCGGGACGCGCTGACGGCATGCCAGAAGAGCTGGTCGCTGTAGGGCCAGGGGATATCGTAGTCGTCCTCGGCATGGATGATGGTGATGTGGTATTTGGGGTCGTCGCCGGGCATGTCCTCGCATTCTTTGACAAAAGCGGCAAGCTTGTCCCTGCTGGGCCACTTGCTCAGGATGAACGTGTTGAAAAAGGCTAGGAGTCGGGGAAACGGTGAAAGGGGGCCGAGAATCGGGACAGCCCCCGCGATGCGGTAGGTGGCCGTCAACAGCTCGACGTCGGCAAAAGGCGCTACCAGCACTATCCCGGCAAAAAGGGTCGGATCTGGCCGTGTTGCGAGATGGTGGGCTAGAGAGATGCCGACGGCCGTCCCCAGAGACTGGCCAAATATGACGATGCGTGAGGGCGGGATCCCTGCCTCCTGCATTGCCCACCCGGCGAGAGTGAGGGCATCGGTCAGGAGGCCTTGCTCTGACGGGGCACCGGTGCTCGACCCGAACCCGCGGTAATCGATGGCGACGGTGTGGATCTTGTCCGGGGCTCCGGCGTACATGGCCCGGTAGCTTGGTGGTCTCCATCCCGACCCAAGCGTGCCCGCAGCGCCATGGAGGAACAATACTAGGAGTGATTTTGGGTCATCCCGCAGGAGCTTGAAGCCCACTCGCTCCGTGATGTCAATAGCAATGCCCTCGGTGTCCTTGACTAGCTCTTCCTCGTGTTGATGGTACAATCCCAGTGGGAGAATGTGCCAAGCATGTAGTGTCACGCCGTCTGGTGTAGCCAGTGTGAAGGGCGTCACCTGGTTACGGAGCAAGCCCCATTGCTCGGGAATGCTAATATCCTGGAACCAGGTGAGTGTCACCCCGTGGAGGTAGATGGCATGGTCCTGCAATAGGGGAATTTTGAGGAGGCCGTGGAGGAAACAGAAGTAGCCGACAACGGTGATACAGAAGACGCGGACCGTCGACCGGAGAAGCGACAGCGTATTCATCACACTCGCCTCTGCGTTCTTCCCGGATACGGGGGCGAGGCGGCATTCGGCTGTGTATGCTCAACAGTGGGCTTTGGCAGTGGCGGCGCGATTGGGAGGAGGCTGGCACGGCGGAACAAATAAATGAGAGATTGGGAGTTGCAGGTGAGAAGCTGAAAGGTTGGAGAATCTGTTGGTGGGTCGGTCCAGTCTCCTGCTTGTTCCTTCAAGGTTCCATTCTGAAACCAACAACATCCGAGGTCCAACACTCCATCCCAGCGCCGTTTTCTCCTGAGAGGCGCACTATCCACCGACCTCAGTCGGTTGAATGTGATTCTTTCGTGTCACTCGAGATCGCAAAAAAATCACCGGGATGTTCGAAAGTTGAGTTTTTAACCAACTGCACGAACGCACGTTAAAGACCAATCGCCTTCACCGCCGCACCCCCGGCACCCGACTCGAGCAGCCTCTGCAGGATCTCGAGGTCCTTGAGCGCCTCCAAGGGGGTCTGGAGAACATCAAGCTTGCCAGCCTCGACGGCCTTGGCAAACGCACCAAGCTCGGCCGTGACACCGGAGCTGTAGGGAAACTCCTTGGTCTCCTCGACCCGCTCGTCACCCGAACCGCCTTTCCTCGCCACCGTCTTGACCACGGTCGTGTCCCAGGACACAGCGCCGTTGGTCGTCACGACCTCAATCTCCATCCCAGACTTGAACTCAGTCCCGAAGGAAATGCCAATGGTGCCGCTCTTGCCGTCCTGCGTGATGGCCACCGCGTGGACGGTATCAACGGGGATCAGCCGCTGGTCCAGCAGCGCGCTGTAACCCACCAGCTGTTTGATGTCCTGGCCCGCCGCCGCAAGCAGGAATCGCAGGCCGGCCACAAAATGGACGCCGCCATCCAGAAGGAAACCGCCTTGATACTCGGGAGTTTTGCGCCCTGTGAAACCCGGTCAGTCATCACAGAACAACACGCACACTCACTCAGGGCACCACAAGAATGAAAATGACCTACACTCCGTGTTGAAGTACTTGTTATCCGACTTGACAAACCCATACTTGTGCAACTTGAACGTCACCAACGTCCCGCCCATCTCGCGCACCCTCTGCGCCGCGTAGCGCAGCGACTCGACATACCTCCAATTCTCGGCCACGCCCCAAAGCGGCTTATTAGCAGTACCCAACCCCTCGTACCACGCAATCAGCTTCTGCGCGCCCTCGACGTCGCCCGCGACGGGCTTCTCGGACAGCACGTGCTTGCCCGCCCGGAGCGCCTGCTCCACCACGCCCGGCTGGTGCAGGATGGGCAGGACGATGTCGACGGCGGCGATGTCGTCGCGCTGGAGGAGGTCGGCTAGGGACTTGCCCTCGACCGCGGGGCGGTCAAAGTAGACGGCTACCGACGCCGGGTCCTTGGAGGCTGCGGCCAGCGCCTCGGCTGATTGCTGCGAGCGCGAGTAGACTGCTTTAAGCGTGAGGGCGGGGCAGGCTTCGATGGCGGGGAGATGTTCTGGGCTTCGGAGTTAGTCGGCCGTTTTTTTTTTTTTTTCAAGGGAGTCAGGGGTAAAAAAGGGTGGTGTGGACTTGCCCTCCCCCGCAAAGATGCCTGCTCCGAGTAGGGCGATCCCGGTCATGTTTGATGTCGGATATGGTTTCTTTCTTTTGTTGATTCGACTTGTTTGGTTGACGAGAATTGGTGGGTTGTTGAAACGATCTCGGAGGAAGAGTCAAGCCGCTTATAAAGCAGCACGTCGAACCAAGGTGGGGATGGCGGCAAAAAGGGGAGTCGGGCCGTCGTCAGAGCTAAAGATGGAGCCCAAAGTTCCGAAGTTGGAAGTGGGAACCACCGAATCAATGTTACGAGTCAGTGGGGGCGGCACGACAGCCGACAGCAACGACAGCCGACAGCAACTGGATGTGGAGGTCCTTGACGATGCCTCCCCGAGGAGCTTGGATCATAAACAGGTCATCTTGAACCAGCTTATGGCTGGCCAAAAGGTACTTGTTCACTGCTCTTGCAGTACGGTATCCAGTTGCTTAATTTGAGCATTTGGAGGCCAAGTCTCGCCAGTGGAGCGGAGAACTAATCATTATTAGACTTAGGGACTTAAGTGGATTAAGCTGGAGACTTTGATGGCGAGGACGGAGTTTGGTAATTCATTCTCCTCCCTGACTATCTAGTTTTGCCGAAATGCAAAACGGCCTATAGCTTGTCCACTAAATGACTGGCACTAAATTGATTTGCCTGGTCAAGGGGCGTGTTATGCGCCTTGTATACTACCCCCTGATTCCCTAGCCAGCTACCTGTAGTCATGACATTGTCCCGGGTGGTATATTTCACCACTCACGGTACTTCCGGCTGTCCGTAAGTGTCATCAGCTATACGATAGTACTCTTGTTTGTGCCCACGTCGACGACATGCCCTCGCTCAAACACTTCAAGATTAGAAACGAAGCCCCGGACGACACAAACCAAACCAAATGGTACAGTTACAATGACGCAGGGCGTCGACGGGTTCAAATGTCTGGCAATAGTGTGCAGTAAATAACTTGGATACCTCGGCAGTTGCCTCCCGTTGGTAGTGGTGCTACGAGTACAAAAGCAGCGAGAGTGGTGGACAAATTCAAAGGGGCTCTTCCACCAGCCGGGCCACCTCCTGTGCAAGACCGAAGCTGTGGATATAACCACCGATCGTCGTGCCGTAGGCGTGGACGACCTTCTGGCCATTGACCACCTCCTTCTCGACCCTGACGCCAGCAGGTCGCAGCGGACGTACCCCCACTAGGTCCTCGACGATGTCGTAGTCGCCAGGGTTGGGAGACGAGAAGTGCTCCGGGAGGTATTCATGTGCGCGGCGAAACAGCTAAGAGACACATCAGCTTCAGCTTTCCTCCGTGGCCAGGCAAAGATACTCACATCTTCATGAATCTCCTCCATCGGCTTCACCTCGTTCTGCACGGGCTCCGAGACACCCCCCACGGCAGCCGTGCCATCGCCGCGGCCAAAGATGTACGTATACACCCCCAACCCACGGCGCACAAACGCGCCCTGATACTCCGACTTGACAACAGTGACATACGTCCGGTCCATCACCATCTTCTCGTCCCCCACATCCTCCAGCGTCAGCGACGCCAGCCCGGACGCATTGATCAACAGATCATGCCCCAAATACGCCAACTCCCCCAGCGCCTTAACCTCCCCAATCCTCTCAAACCTCACCCCTCCCTCCTCCAACCTCTTCCTCAACCACACCAAAAACACCCCCGGAGTAAGCACCACACTGCCATACCTAACTCTAACCTCCCCACCCCCTTCCTTAGTATCCTCCTGCAGCACCTCAAACCCAGGAACCCTCCCCTTATACCAAACCGCCCCCCGGTTCTCAACAGACCCAGCAACCCCCAACTCCCCCCCAAAAACATCCGTCAGCTCCACACACCGCACACTCGACTCGGGGTACTCCACGGCCAGCGTGCGCAGGTAGGCCAGCGCGTCCAGCTGCATCTGCTCTTCGCGCGGCGACGCGCCGCCCAGCGCCACCCAGCCGGCGCAGGCCCAGGGGCTGGCCCAGTCTTGGGAGCGGGGGGCGTCGCCGGGGAGGTTGCGGGCTGCGATGGTGATGGTGTGTTTGTCGGGAGAGGAGGAGGAGGAGAGGATGGCGGCTGTGGAGAGGCCGGGTATTCTGTAAACTTGTGTTGGTGGGGGGGGAGGTTTACCCAGCGCCGAAGATGGTGATTTTGGTCATTGTGAGTGAGGGCTTGTGAGTTCGCACAGTTGTTTGCTGGTTGATTGGAGGTATGGTTTGCGCGTTGATGTGGAAGCTGTTGTGGTGGGCGGTTCCAAGTATTACTTTCAGCGGAGCAGGAGTTGTCGTCCCTCCTCCGTGGCCGTGGCACCCCAAACTGACATGAGGAACCCGGGTCACGGCACGGCACGGGCAGGAGCCCGCACCTGCGCCGCTGAAGATCGGATCACTGATTTTTGGAAGTCACTCTCACGGAATACTCAGGGCTAACGATTGCCTCCCGCGGAGCCCCGCGAGTCGTCCCGACCACAACCCCAGGGATCGGCAACAAAAGTGGCGCACTAGCGCCCAGCTGTTGGCGATCTGGTCTCGGCGCGCGTATCTGTCCTCGAGCTGTCAGATCTGAGACCCCAAACGGGCCAAACCCGCTAACTCGGGTCATGGGTCGCAGCAAGAGAGGCCTACTTGCCTATTCAGTACTTCGGATTTCCAAACAGGGAAGTCTCCGGGCTTGTTCGGGGGCAGTGTGATTGGTAGCTTGGTCGTACATAACTGCCGAGGCTGTGTGTCAGAACATTCCTCTCTCAGGCTCGAGGTCTCAGCTGAAGGCCGACCGGGGCCCCGGGATGGATCCGCCATCATGGTCTGGCGACACTGTGCTTGCCGTCGCATCACCCCCCCACGACTGTCATTCGCTGCCAATAAGGAACTATCCTCGAGCTAATCCAGGCTTCCGGCCTTGTTTCCCCTCCCGTTCTCGCTTTCCGATATCACGTATGTCCTCGATTCGCGAACCGCTTGGCGATCTCGGCCGATCCTACCCCGAAAGAGATCGGGCGACCGGAAGCTAAAGACGCGATGGTGCTCACATTGTGTGATTCGTTCTGGCAAAGAGCCTCAGCCGTTAACTGGCCAGACTAGCTCGAGACTAGTTGTCAAACAAGTCTCAGTCGAGCTGTCTCAGCTGTGGCCAAATCCAAATTCGGGCTTTACACTGCAGATGATTGGGTCTGGCGGCAAAGGCTCTTGCAGATGACTCGGTGGTCCAACCCCAAATAGGAATTCAACGACGCAAACACCGCGCCTCGCCGGACTCGGAGCTATTCAATGGCCCATCCAGCCTTGTCACCTCCATTCCCCCCATTTGTATTGGTGTTCACAGTAAGCCACAACCGACCTTCCCCGCTCATGACTCGAGCCTGGCGTGACAGCCTAGTCCGCCCTGTCTCGGTCAACACCAGCCACCCCGGTCGTGGATCGTGATTCCCCTCGGAGACACCGCAGGGAGGACAGTTCGCCCCCGCGCGAGGCAATCCGTCCGGACTCCGGGCGTCACAGAAGGACCCCTAGCCCTAGGCATGCATGCTCTTGCCACGCGGCAACAGGCAGCTTGATTCTCGCTCTGGAGCGGCTGCAACCGCCCCTCGGCCCGGACGATCACGAGGCTGATTCATTCGTCGTCTGTTCTTCCCGTGTAAAAACACTCCGCAGCAACCCCGCTTCCTCATCACGCTTGCAAGACAGTCACACTTGCAAGACAGTGTCAAGCACAATGGGCCATGTGAGTCGGGCGGGGCCATGATGCACGGGGTGTTGTTAGATGACGGAACGCTATCTTTGGTCAGGCATCACAGGAAGCGCCGTGGCTTGGTTGTGCAGGCTTCACTGTGATCAGAGATAAGGAATTTGGAGAGACATTCTCACTGCGGCAAACTTTCACTTCAATTATGGGTGGTAAGGAAATCGGACTTTGTTGACACCCCCTGAGCACTAATTGACTAAGAGATTACCCTAACCCTGTCCCTGAACCACCCCCCCCAAGACGAAAATCACCGGATCCTCTCAGTGAAAATGACCGGCAGCGCAGCAGACACAGTGGTAAACGTGTCCTGCTTGCCATCCAGAAACGCCTCCTGAGTCTGGCCCGGAGCCATGGTGAGATCATAGCGCCACAGAATCTCGGCCACCACCCGGCGAAGCTCCAACATGGCCAGGCGTTTCCCAACACAAGCATATGGCCCTGTAATAAACCCCAAGTTAGCGCACTGTGTCTGTCTGTCTGTCTGTCTGTCTGTCCGAAATTTGCCCCCCCCCCCAAAAAAAGACATACCTGTGTTGAACGGGATATAAACCGACTTGTCCCTCACCAACTCGGGCCTCGTGGTCCACCGCTCGGGGATGAACTCGTCGGGCTGCACAAACGCGCGCGCGTCGCGGAACACGGTGTAGCTCGGCACCTGCACGATGGTGTCGCCGGGGATGTGCCTCTCCCCAATCCACAGGCCCTCGGACGGCGTCACGCGCTGCGTGCCCGAGGGGACGGGCGGGTGCAGACGCATCGCCTCGTTGATGACGGCGTCGAGGTGCGCCACCGTCATGAGGTTCTCGTGGGCCAGGCTTGGGAGGGCGTCGAACTCGCCCTGGAGTCGTCTGGTGAGCGTGGGATCCCACGCCAGGTGGAAGAAGATGTGGGTGAGCGCCGCAGCGACGCTCTCGCTGCCTGCGATGACGATCAGTTGGGCGTCGCCGTGGAAGTTTCGCTGCTCTTGCACTGTCTTGGCGCTCTTGTTGTAGGCTCCCAAGATCGGGGAAAAGATGTCGGGTTGCTCGGGCTCTTTCTGGGGTCTGGGTTAGTTGGGGGCCGGCCACCTTTGGGTTGATCAGGGAGGCTTCAATTGGACTTGCCTTGATCCGCTCGTCAATCAGCCTTTGGATCCAGTCCAGGAACTCGTGATAGTTCCGGTTCAGCACAGGCGTCCTCTTGAGGAACGGCAAGAGCCAGGGCATGTGGGTGAACAAGGCAATGTTGTACATGTCGGTGCGAATTGTTTTGAAGATGTGGCCCTCCTTGCCGTCCAGCAGCATGTTGGACGACTTGTTGAAGGCGAGGTCCTCCATGACGTCAAAGACGAAAAAGGCGAACCATTGGGCAATATCAAGGGGCTGGTTCTTCTGCCGGTCAATGGCCGCGAGCAGCTGGTTGATGGCCGTGGTGATGCGGGGGTCATAGCCCTGGATAGCTGTTGGGCCGTGTCAGCAGAGAGAGGGAGAGCCATGGTTGAAAGAGCAATACTCACCCTTTGTGGTGAACCCCTGGTCCCAGACCTTGCGGCGGCGTGCATGCTCCTGCTTGTCCCGGGCCATGAACAGGGGCACACGCGGCTCCAGAAGAGTGTACCAAGGGCCTTTGGTGACAGGCGACTGGCTGCTGTAGATAGCTTTGACCGCCTCTGGGTCGGAAATTGACAGCTCTCTCGGTCCTAGGACGTGTGAGCCTGTCTGCTCCATCGTGCAAGGAGTCGTGAATGCCACTTACCCAGGCGGACGTAATCTCCATACTGTGCGTGCAGCTTCTGAACCTCGTCAAAGAGCTGCAGCTTCTTCATGGACAAGCCTGTAATGTAGAAATTGGTGAATCGGGCCGCAAACGGGCCAGGATACTCTGAGAGCCGGTGGAAGAAGCCACGGTACAGGAGCATGCTCGTGTACAGAGCAGCAACATGGCAGCCGAAGAACTGCGCGACCGCCCCGAGGGGGGCGCCGATGATGTGAGTGTAGGATGACAGCCCTGCTGCAGCAAAGACGGTAACGTAGAACACAAAGATGGACGGCGATGCCACATCCCATTCTCCGGCCCGGAACACGGCGAGATGGGCAAACACGCCGGTGGCAGCGGCCAGCAGATTGGGTAGCGCTGCAAAAGCCATGGTTGGCTGTATGTTTGTGGTTGGGGGTTGGTTGCTGGAAGCTATTCCAGCCAGCCAAAGATGAATCAAGTGCCAGCCAGGTTTGAAAAATGAGGGGAGGTGTGCGGAGTCGGGCCCTTGTAAATGGACGGTTCCAGGTTGGCTCTTGGCTGTATTAAGTTGATCACAGACAGGCATTGTTAGGCGAGCTACGGTGCAACACGGGCGGCAGACCCCGCATTATCCCACGCTTCTCATCTGTAGTTCCCACTCGTCAGCAGGGGCGAGCAGCAGGGGCGAGCAGCAGGGGCGAGCTGTGGGATGGAGGAAGGCAAAGATCTCGGCTACGGAGCCGGAGGGGTGAAGTTGATCTCCAGCCCTGTCAGCCTGGATGTCTCACTTACACGCACGCCGCTATGAGATGGCCGCGCCCAATCATGCAGCTAGATCTGTAGCAAGTCACAACTGCGCTAACATCATCCCGCGCATCTTATATCCGGTTGGTTAGATACTGATGCCTTTTGCACAGTGGGTCGTCACGCCTCCTGATACATGGCCTGCTGTCTCTGAACTTGTCCTTGGACTTTCTTCATCCGGCTGATCGAGCATACTTAGCTTCGCTGTATCACTGCGCCTCCGCGCTTGCCATATCACCATGCCGAAGGACCCCCTCACGGCCGTTACGAGCCACTGCTAGCGTCATCTAGTCCTCCACCTGTCGGCCAACGACGGGCCCCATCCGTGGATATCCGTCATTGATCGGCACAATCAGTGTGGTGCGGAAGGGCCGAACAGTAGTGCGTGAGCGTCCTGCCACGATCCTGTGACAGCCGATGCAGTGATGCCCCCAACAACGCAGGCACGTTGGCAGCCCGTGATGACATGCCCGTGTCCTGCATTGTTGCCACCGACAACGGTCGGACTTGGAAACGAGAGGAGTCGGGGTAGACTGCCCAACTTGAAGATGCCCCATGATGGAAGGCAGCTGGCAAAGAGGGAGGAACGCCCTGCCGAGGTTAAAACCCCTCTGATTTTGCCTTTGCGTGGTCTTCAAGAAGAAAGCATCGTATCCTCGAGTTCAAACGTTGCCCGTGTTAACGACGTAACATCAGCACATCGGCACATCCGCATATCCGCATCCTCCTCTTCCTCGTATGCCAGAGAGACACCTCCCCAGTAAGCTTGACTGGACCCTACTCGCATCATGCTTCTTTTCCAGGGATTGCGGGAGTACGAACGCTCGAGCCCCTGGCCCGAGAAGAGCAGCATCCTGATCCAGCTGAAGCACAACCTCAGCTTGATGGTATGTATCTGTTCCCCTTTGCGTTGCATACTACCCACTGACCCCATCACCCCACAGCTCGATGTCCCCAACTTTGGCGTTGTTGCCAGCACCGGCGACGAAGCTGACGCCAAGGCGTCGCTGACCCGAGTCGTCCTCGCCCACGCTGCCTTCAAGGCGGCCATGCGGCCGGATCTTCCCCCTGACGACGCCTTCTTCAAGACCTGCGCCGCCGAGGTCAACGTCATCAGCCTCTTCTTCCCTGACGTCAAGACCGACACCATCCGTATTGCCTTTGCGGCATGGCTGGCGTTTGCATGCGTCATGGACGACATCCTCGAGAGCCTAGACGATGGGGTCAGGGAGCTCGCCTTGGGTGAGACCATTGAGGTTTTGAAGTGTGGTAAGTGCCCTTTGGATAACTCTCCCCACGGTTCAGGGGGCTAAGATGTATTTAGCTCCCGCCAGCCCTCCGCAGAGGGTAGAGGGCACCGCACCAACAGCCAACGACAAACGTGTCCAGGTCCTGGCGCGAGTCCTATTCGACCACGTCACCCGCTATCTCCCAGAGAAGAGTGCCCAGGCGTTCTTCGAGGCCGTCCGCGGAGTGTTGGGGGCCCACGTGGAAGAGATACACTTCTACCAGGGACGGCATGCCGACAGCTTCCCCAAGTACATGAGCATCCGCTGCCGCACCATTGCCCTGAATCCCTTCTTCGAGGTCCTCAAGACCGAGTACTTGACAGCCGCAGACTGGGAGCTCAACGCTGCGTGGTAGAATCTGCAGAACGAAGTTTCACGTGTTGCCGGACTGCAAAACGATCTCATTGGATTGGTACGGGACCTCGAGGACGGCGAGCAACTGAACGGCGTCATGGTCTTGATGCGTGGCTGCCGGGGCTACAACAAAGACCAGCTCGACCACGACATTCTGTCCCGGTGTGTCGCCATGGCAAATGCCGAACACAACCAAAGTGCCTCCCGGTGCTTCGAGTACATGGCACAGCTTCATCGAGCAGCCGAGGCTTCCGGGTGCTCAGAAATCGAGAGGGTAGAAAAGGTTGCCCGGCATATCATCATGATGTGCGAAACACATCTGCGGTGGTGTTCCTCAGCCAAGCGGTACCGCCTCGAGGTCGGTGTCAACGGGAGTCGCCCAGAACAAGGCCAACCGGATTCCAACACGCAGTCCCAGCCCGCCAGGACTCAGCCGGCCGAGACCCAGCTGGTTCAGCGCCAACCAACAAAGATCCAATCAACACCGCCGCAACGGACCATGGTACAATCCAGTGGTATCTTCCACGGGCTCCCAACGTTCCCGGACACTCCTGAGTGCCGCGGAATGACAGCACTAGTTACCGGTGCTACCGGCTTATCCGGATACCACATGGTGAAGACCCTCGCCGCGTCACCTCAACGGTGGAGAAAGATCTACTGCCTCAGTTCTCGACCTCCCCCCGAGAACTTCTTCGCAGACCTTGGAGATGGTGCCAACCGTGTAGAGCATTTGGCCGTCGACTTCCTAGACGACCCCTCTGACATTACGCAACGGTTGAAGTACAAGATTCAGCATGTGTAAGTGCCATTGTTCTCTAACCGCCAGGCATGAGGCTGACGATGTAACCAGGGACCACATCTTCTATTTTTCCTACGTGCAGCCAGCACCGAAAGGCGACATGCTGGATCTGTGGGCCAACGCTGACGAGCTGGCGGCTGTCAACGGTGAGTCTAACGGTTTCTACCACAGCCCCTTTTACTAACGGTGTAATTCAGCCACCATTTTCACCAATTTCATTTCCGCCCTCCAACAGACCACAATCAAGCCAAAACGCTTTATGCTTCAGACTGGCTCCAAGCACTACGCCTTCTACCTCGGCCCTGCCTCTCTCCCAGCGTTCGAGTCTGATCCACGAGTCCTTCTTGACCGCAACTTCTACTACGAACAAGAAGACACCCTCGCTGACTACTGCCAATCCGTCGGCGCGGCATGGAACGTTGCGCGCCCCTCGTACATCGTAGGCGCTGTCCGTGATGGCACACTCAACCACCTCATTGGGTTTGGCATCTATGCTGCGGTGCAGGCACATCTCGGCCAGTCCATTGCTTTCCCCGGGGACTACCGTGCCTGGGACCGCGAGCAAGTCCAGAGCACGGGACTGTTGAATGCCTGCTTTGAGGAGTGGCTAGTCCTCACCGAGAAGGCTGCTAACGAGGCATTCAACATCCACGATGGCCTGTCGTTCACCTGGGGCCGTCTCTGGCCGTACCTTGCGCAGTGGTACAATGCCGAGTGGTCCCCGCCCGACGAAGACGAGGACAAGTACAGGGGGATGAAGCTGCCCTACCCGAAGACACCAAGGGGGTAAGTCGATCATCAACACTTTTCTGCCATGTCTCGAACCGGACTAACACACTTCACAGCTATGGCCCACAAACAAGCCTGCGCTCAACATTTAGCCTCTTCGAATGGTCGCTTCAGCCCCATGTCGAGCAAACATGGAACGCTCTGGCCGAGCAGCACAATCTGGTGTTGAACCCGTTCGACGACCGGTATCGCGCCCGCATCTTTTCTTTCTCAGACTCCGCTGTCATTAGAGACACACCCATGACGACAAGCGTGCGCAAGGCTCGCGAGTTTGGCTTCTTTGGCACGGTGGATTCGTATCATTCCATTTTTGACACGTTTCATGATTTGGCGAGGTTGAAACTCATCCCTGCCCCGGCCTTGGGCGAGTTCAAGGGTTGATGGCGTCCTGGGAGGCATCGGTATTGTGGGCGGTGGTTTTTCTTACGACAGTCAGCGAGCGGCGTTTTTATGATTTTGCTGGAGGCTGGCCCTTAGTACTAGTATTTACTCGGGTGGTAACGGCGTGGTGGTATAATGTAATATCCAATTTAGGGGTTAATTACCTAAGGTAACTATCAACCTCTTCGTTCTCTTCGCCTCATGTTCACTCTCTTGCCTCTCGCCCGCCAGGCGCCGGGAACTTGGCCCTCCATGTCCTTCCCCATATCTGGGTAGCCACAATCACCAGTGCAGCGCCCACCATCACAACGCCCTGGCAACCAAAGCTCAGCGCCGGGCCGTTCCGCTGCACCCACGGCATCTGGAAGTACGCCACGGCGAAGCCACCCACAACCCGCCCAAAGTTCAGCCAGGCACCCGTCAGCGCAGCGTGGCGCGGGAGACAGAAGATGGTCCAGTGTCTGCCCAAACAAAACCAAACCCGCAGCACCGATAATGAAGGCTGGGTAAGCAGCCGTAAGCCGGCACTCGAATCCGTATCTCTCCATGTGCCTCTTCGCGAGGAAGTCATTGAACCAGTGGCCCCACGACTCGGCCACCATGGTCCCAACAATCGGCGCAAAGTAGAGCATCGCCAGCGCCACAAGACTAAAGGCATACCCCCCTGCCTCCACCGGCGGCAGCACAAACTGCGAGATGGTCGCCACCATGCCAATCGTCCACATAGTAATCGGCATAACAAACAGCGCCGTCGGCAACAACACATACGGCCTAGCTAGCAACGAGCACTGATTCCTCAGCACCCCCCACAACGTCGGTCTCCCCCTGGCCCCCCTCCACCCCTCCACCCCCAACAACAACCTCATATGCCTCCCCAACTCACAGAAAGCTAGAGAACGGCGGCTTGCAACTCCTTGTGCACTGGAAATGCGGAGAGAAGAGATAGGAACCTTATAAGAACGTGGAAGAGACAGAGGCGCTTGACAAGCACGAGCGCCTTCATGGCCCGGTTATTGTATATATCGTCTAAAACCTGGCCTTTGCTACGAATTGACCTCTATTTCCATACTTATGCTCGCTTGGTGTAGGAGAATTTTCTAGATTGTGTTGACCTCACCCCGGTTTACATAATGTTTCCGAGGCTTAGGGGGACAAGTAAAATATTTGTAGCATTGTAGTAGCAACAGGGTTCCGATTGTATCTAGCTGTGAGAAACGGCCCAAGGTTACTCTGCTATGACATAGGTAGCGTGGGGGAGACAAACATTTTATGCTAAACTCATCGGTGTTAGAGCTACTCCGATTAACCATCAGTACTGGAATGAAAGTCATAAAAGTAACTTCAATATAGCAACTATTTACAACCACCCCCGTGAGCTTGGGAGGCTCTCCCGTGAGCCGGCAGCTTGCATTTGTCGCTGCCGGCTTTTTCTCTCCTGTCACCGTCTTCAAATCGTATCCCGGAGCCTATCTCCCTCGCTATAAACGAGATACGCCCTCCTAAAGGAAGTACTCTTAGTTTCCGGCCCTTGATCTCGTCTAAATATAGTTCCTCTGCGGACGCCACGAGGCTGTTCATCTGCTGGAGAGTCCTTGGGTTTCAGCGCAATCGCTCTGGTGGCATTCCCCAGCGTCGAGGCGGCGTCTTGAGCCATGAGCGCTGTTGTTGACAGAGACATCTCGAGACAATGGCAGAACGTCAAGTGCGAGGGTTGAGATATGTGCTATGCCATCAGAGAAAGAGAAATCAGACCTCGAAGGTCATAGATGGCTGCCTAGAGTTTGCTTGCCTGAGAGGTAATCTCTGCAAATCCGAGCCCTCCAATCAATCTTCGACCTCATTGACTAACCCACTTGCATACTGCGTACTTGGGGGCTGTGGGACTTTTGCATCCTTGGCTAGAGGGCCACAGCCCCCAAGTAGGGCGGCCCGGCCCTGCAAAGCCCCTGCTCATTACTAGGCATCCAAATACCCGGCATTGCACAGCCCACAATGAAACAGGAAAATCACAAAACTCCCGTCTCATAAAGGGGTAAAGACAGCCATGTCCACTTGGCGCCGGTTTGAAATGCGACAACTCACTGAACGGCAACGCCGCTGACCGATTCCCAACAACCAGTTCGGCCACAGCGCCCCGAAGGCTCGAAAATGCCGTTTCCATGGAGCGAGTCACTCGAATATTATATTGAAA
Source organism: Chaetomidium leptoderma (assembly GCA_033296705.1). NCBI lineage: Eukaryota > Fungi > Ascomycota > Sordariomycetes > Sordariales > Chaetomiaceae > Chaetomidium > Chaetomidium leptoderma. Next base: position 450 of record MU857154.1, on the reverse strand, counting down.
CCTACGTGATCAGCCCCCGCTCATCGGGGTGCAACCTCTCCCCCGCCGCCAGCGCCTTCAGCGCTATCCTCTCCGCATGCATCGGTTCCGTCATCAACGGTCTCACAAACGGCTGGCTTGTGGCGTTTATGACGGGCTGGATAGCCTGGTTCGCCATCTTCCGAGTCCTGATGGGCGCCCTCTACCTGTTTTATAACAGCATCACCGACAGCTGGGGTCCAGGGAGGAGGAGCAAAGACTTTGTCGATCCTCCCATCCCCTTCTCCACCAACCCCCAAGGCGACGCCGAGTCATGCAGCGCCCTCGCCGTCGCTGACGAAAACGTCTACGCTAGCGGATGGCAGGCCATTCCCGGCCCCGGACGGCGACCGCGAATCACCTCCCGCCAAATGGTAACTGTTGGAACATCTACGCCAGAGTAAGGTCCTCGCAGGAGGACGCGGCGGAGGA
>MU857153.1:0-26386 GCA_033296705.1 Chaetomidium leptoderma | reverse complement strand
GCACAAGAAAAGGGCTGGCTTTGAACAAAGGAAGAGCGCCGTCGTCTTCCTAGTTCCGGACAGCGCTCAAAGGGAAGAGAAGAACGGCGGTCGCTGCGACGACAGCCATGTCGCCCCTGATTGATTGATTGATTAACTGATTGCCTGGATCAAACTGGCATCGCGCCGGGCGGGCATATTCGGGCAGTCTTTGTCGCCGGCGGCTTGCCGACACCGCGCCACTTGCCACGGTATTTGCCATTTGGGACGCGCCCAGGCACAGCGACAAATGGACCGAAGAGATTGAGTCATGTACGGCGATTCTGCGTATAATCAGTAAACTGGGGTGCTTCGGGGCGAACTCCCGACCTGCGACGGCGTGCCGCGAAACAAGCCCGGCGGAGGCCCGTGGTGTGGACGTTGACGAAGACGGGAGCAGTGGGTATGTATTCTGTACAGAATACCAGGATCCAATGCTCCAGTTTGTGCTTGGTATTCTGTACCGCGTATTTTCTGTAAAATGTGGAGTAAGTGTGGGAGCCTGTCCTTCCTGCTTCCGGGACACGGCCAGCTCGAGCAACCGCAGAACCTCTTCCCTGCTTTGACTTTCTCGACCGCCCAAGGATATCCCCGGCCAGGCCTTGTCGAGTTCGGCCGCCGCCGCCCGTGCCTGTTACCGAACTCTTTTATGCCTTCGCTAACGAACCGATACGTGGACTCGGCTGCGTTTCTTCGGGACACTTGTCTTTGGGATCGGTAGATTTGGTTGAGACCTGACACTGTGAACCAGCCGAGCGGCCAAGCCCCAAGGCCATACATAGAGTAGCTAGCGTAACTGACAAGAAAATGATTGTTTCTTTCAATCGCGTCCCGCCGTTGTTCTAGTCCCTAAGAAGTTATGGCCCTTCCCGCTTCGCCGGAATGGAGAGTGCCAACTGAAATACAAAAGATTGAAGAAGAGTGTTGCCGAAAAGGGTGCAGTGGTTAGTTGGATATCAAAAACCCGAAACTCCAGCAAATATTCCATGCCATCCGCGATGCGCTAACCCCGCCGCTCTTTCCAACTGTAAGTTTCAAAAAAGTAAGTGGAACATAGTGTACAGGCTCTCCCCAGCCTCAAACCCAAAAAGACAGTACAAGAAAAAATAGTCGGGAACAAGCAAGTCGTCGTTCGTAGCTCCGGTAAGGCAGGCTACCTGTCGAGCGCTTGGTTGTGGCACTGTTACACACACAAGACGTCAGCACTAAACACTTTCACATGCATCACTTCCAACCTTTCCCCAACATACCATGTGCCAATACACCCCCTTCTGCTTGAGCAACTCGGCGTGTGTGCCCTTCTCGAGCACCTTGCCCTCGCCAAGGACGTAGATGATGTCGGCCCCCTGGATCGTCGCGAGACGGTGCGCCACAGCGACCGTCGTCCGGCCCTTGGAGACTCTCTCAAACGCGGCCTGCACGAGCTTTTCGCTTTCTGGTCGGGGGGAAATGAATGTGTGTTTAGCAAATCATAATCAGAACAAGAAAGGGGTTTTGAGTTAGGGGGGATAGATTAGATACTCACCCGAGTCGAGGGAGCTGGTGGCCTCGTCCAACAGCAACACGCGCGGATTCCGAATCAGGGCCCGGGCGATCGACACGCGCTGTTTCTGCCCGCCGCTCAAACTAACGCCGCGGCTGCCGATATTGGTGTCATATCCGTCGGGCAGCGAGACGATAAAGTCGTGGATGTTGGCGTCCCTGCAGCATTGGTGCAGTTGCTCGTCCGTCACCGCCGCCGGGTCGACACCCAGCAGGAGGTTCTCGCGGATGGTGCCGTGAAAGAGGGACGGCTCCTGTGCCACCAGCGACAGGAGCTTGCGGTACTCGTACACGTTCATGGACGAGATGTCCTTCCCGTTGAACAGGATCTGACCCTTGGGGCACTCGTAAAACCGCTCCAGCAGGCTGATGACGGACGTCTTGCCCGACCCGGACGCCCCGACGAGCGCGGCGAACTGGCCCTTCTCGATGGTGATGTTGAGCCCCTTGAAGATGGAGACGTCACGGGTGGGGTACTTGAAGTGGATGTCCTTCAGCTCGATCTTGACGCCGCCGTCCGTGTCGGGGATGCGCTCCGACCGAGAGACGTCGTCGGTAATGCGCGTCTCGCGGGACTGCAGGATGCGGTTCGCTGCCGCCGACGCCTGCGCGACGTTGGGGCCGAAGCTGAGCCATTGCCCGGCAGATTCGGCGCCCTGAATCACAGCCATGTACGTGACCAAGAAAGCGATGACGTCGTATTCTCTGTTCATGAGCAGCTGGCCGCCGTACCAGAAGATCAGCGCCTGGCAGCCCAGGCTGGCGCTGTCGGCAAAAGCAAAGATCAGCGTCGTGAACCGGGACTTCTTGAACGCCGCGTTGACGTGCCCGTCGAGCAGGCGCTGGTATCGCTCGCAGATACTGTCCTCCATGACGAGGGCGCTAACCGTGCGGAAGGCACCGATCGACTCGGCGCCGAACTTGGAGCTCTCCTGGAACACGGCCTCGTTCATGGCGTTGAACTGCAGTTCGTACCGGACCCTGAAGTAGCCGGCCACGATGCCGATCGGCACCGTCACGCAGAGGGCGACGAGGGCCAGCTTCCAGCCGTAGGCGAACGAAATGGCCAGGGCGCCGATCAACGAAAAGATTCCGATCAGGATCATCATCATATTGATTCCCAGCAGCTCCTTCAGCGCCTGCGGGTCGCTCGAGAGACGCGCCGTAAGCTGGCCCGTCGCGTTGTCGTCCTTGTCAAAGTAGGACGTCGGTTGAAACAGGATGGATTCAAAATATTCTTGCCGGTAAGCAGACGCAATGTGCCCCTCTAAGTTGGTCGAGACAAATCCGGTGATGAAGCTAAAAAAACAGTGTTAGTCAAAATATTGCCTCGAGACAGTCGTGAGAAAAGGGAGGAAAGAATCTGGATTTTACATACTAACTCAGTCCGACACCAGCGGCGAGGATAGCCCACATCTTCGCCCAAAAGGTGGCTCCATCCATGAGAGCAGTATTGGATGGCTCCTGGAAAACGCCCACCACCTGAGCGAAAAGGTAAGCTTGGATCGGTACGGACGCCGCAGCCCCCATGGCGCCGCAGATGGCGATGGCGTAAAAGGGGAACCGGCTGCGTTGCTCGTACAGGAGCTTCCCGAACCCGTTGAGAAAGTTCCGATCTTTCCACTTGGGGCCCTGCGTCGCGCTCTCGGCCACCGACTTGGCTGCGCTCTTCTCCCGGTCGAGCACAGCGCCAATGTCTTCTTCCTGCAGGAGGTCTTCACCCGTGTCATCGCCGAGGGACAGCTTTTGCGCGTGGACGAGGCCGTAGTAGACGCCGAGCTCGTTCTCGAGCAGGCTGTCGTGGGTCCCCTCTTCGGCGACCCGCCCGTTTTGCAAGACGCAGATGCGGTCGGCGTCCTTGATGGTGGACAGTCTGTGTGCGATGGTCACGGTGGTCCGGCCCTTGGAAGCCCTTTCCAGAGCGGCCTGCACGATCCGCTCTCCGCGGACGTCGATGGCCGAGGTGGCTTCGTCGAGGATGAGAATCTTGGGCTTCTTGATGATGCTTCGGGCAATGGCGATGCGCTGGCGCTGGCCGCCGCTCAGCTTGGCGCCCGAGTCGCCCACTTGGGTGTCGTAGCCATCCGGCAACCGGTCAATGAACTCGTCGGCGAAACTCTCGGCGCAGGCCTCCTTGACGAGCTGGCGCTTGACCTCGTCGGATTCGGTCTCCCACTGGGTCCCGATCAGGCCTGTCGCTACGTTGCTGAAGATGGTGTCGTTGAACAGGAAGGGTTCCTGCTGCACGAGACCGATCTGCGACCTCCACCATTTCATGTCGACATCCCCGAGCTGCTTCCCACACGTCGATATGCTGCCCTTGAGCTCGACTGGGGGTCCGATATCCTCGGGATTTGGCGGGACGGCGTCTTCCTCCTCGTCGTCATCCTCTTTGCCCTCCTTGTCCTTCTTCTTGCCCTTTTTGTCCTTCTTCTTGTCCTTCTCCACGGCCTTTGCAATCACATACTGGTCATGAAGGGTGTACCAACCCTCAATCAGCCCAACAATGGTGCTCTTGCCGGACCCGCTGGGACCCACGATTGCAGTGTTCTGGTTGGCGACGATGCGGAGATTCAGGCCGTCGAGAACCTTCTTGGACGGACGGCTGGGGTAGGCGAAGTGGACGTCTTCAAACACGATGTCCTGCTCTGCCGAGACGTCGGGTTCCTTCAGCGTGCCCATCTTGGGCTTTGGCGCATCGATGACGGCGAAGAACTCGGCAGCCGCCACCATGGCTTTGGAGACGGCGATCAGTGGCGTCGAGATGCGTTCAAGGGAGATGACCATCAACATTACCGACATCACTTGAACCAACTGTCAGCTATATCACCCTTATTGGGAGCAACATCACTGTCTCGGGGGTAACATTATGCTCCCTGAGGCAGCTAAAAGAGAGGGGGGGACGAGGCTGGATATAACACGTACAGACGATAATGATGGTGCCAACGTTGTCGAGGCGTCCTTCAACCTGCGACTTCATGCCGTACCAGAACGCCAGTGCGAAGGCGCCGTACAGGCCGAAGAAGATGAAACCAAACTGAGCCGCGACGAAGGGGGAGCTGAACTGGGTGGCCTGTTTGGCCTTCTTTACCCACTCGGCATATCGCTGGCTCACACGGGCCTCGGCGCCGCACGAGGTGATCATGCGGATGATGCCAAAGGCCTCAGTGGCAACCGAGGTGCCCTTGGCATCGGCCTTTGTGAGCCTCGACTGGCCCTTGATGATGAAGGGCAAAAGAATGGAAATGACGAGAGAGATAAAAAGGAGGACGGATGCGGTCACGAGGGTCAGGGACCAGCTGTAGGTGAAGGCCACGATGATCGCGGCAACGATGGTCGAGCAGAACTCGAGAAAGGTGCCCAGCTTTTCCGAGATGCCGAGCTGCAGCGTGTTGGCGGTCGACGTGATGGTGCTTGCGGCAGTGCCCGCGGGCATCGAGTCAAGGACATGGACGGTCTGGCCGAAGAGGGACCGGAGGTAGTGAAGCCGGATGGCTGCCGACATGCGGATGCCGATGAGACGGAAGCAGAATTTGTTGATGTAGTTCAGTCCAAAGCGGGCGATGAACAGGGCAAACATGTAGAGCGACATGCGGTTGATCTGCGCCGAAAACGCGCTTGCTTCTTGGGCGTTGGGGGTGAAGTAGGTGTTAAATTCGCCGACCAGCCGGCCAAACACGATGTTCATCAGCGGCATTGTGGTGCCGGCGCCGATGCTAGCAAGGGCCGCGGTGACCATCAGGACAATGTCCCATTTTGTCGCGTAGCCGAAGACGCGGAAGTAGTCAGATGCTGCTGCCTCTCTTTCGGGCCGAGCGTTGTCCTTCTTTGCCGGGCCGTGGTCGTCGGCCTGGGCGTCGGCAGCAGCTGGCGCATGCGCCGACTTTTCGGTGCTCTCACTGCTCTCTCCCATGTTGACGGCGGGGGTGTTATATCTAATCGATGCCCATCTGGAGTCTGGGACTCGGAGTGGTGGGCGCGGTGGGCGCGGTGGGAAGAAGACGTGTCGTTTGAATAGGGAGACGGAAAATGATCACTCGAGAAAGAGAGGGAACAAACGAACGGATGTCTGGCATAAAACCACCAAACTCTGCGGCGCGACGGGGAAGTGAAATGTCCGAAGACCGAGCCTCATCAGAGAAGACGGGAGTGATGCATCGCAATGGCAGATGCAACAGGGGATGAACCGCCAAGTTGATAAAATGGCGCCAAGGGAATCCAGCCGCAGCAATGCGAGGATCGCGGCCTCATTATCCTAATCCAGAATTAGAGCGTACCTTAAAGTGAGTACCCCCCAAAAAAGAAACGTGCCACGCCATCGAGACTCAATACCACAGGTAGAACGTAGTCGAAAAATAGATCATCATCATCATCAACAATACCGAGAGCCAACATAACCGTGGAGATCGGTCCCTGGTACCTGGTGAACATCCCATCCCATAGGAAAGCCCGTCCGTCCACGGGTATAATTCGTCTGATAATCTGTAGTTACAGCATATTTACATACCTCGTATGTGCCTCCTTTAATTTCTGGGGCGCATGCAGTCAAAGGGAAGAAAGTCCCTGTAGACTGTTCCAGAACCCACAGCCAAGGACTGGAGCCTAGCCAGGGGGCCGGGGTGTCAAAAGCCCCGTCGCCGATACAATAAATACGTTCAACTGATGCACCTCACATTCGCAAAGACTCGTTGTCCACGGGTTTCGGTTCGACCTTGACTTGGGGGGGAAATCAACAATTTCTGAGCGAGTGCTGTCTTCAAGACTCGCTCACAGGGCCAGCGGTGGGGCGATGCCCAACGCAATGCCGAACGAGGACGGGAGTCTGAGAGAGAAAAGTACCGGATACTTTCGATTGCCTAAAACGGACAAACCTGCCACTCGGTCCACCAGGGCTTGGATGGTACCTATTCCCGCTTCAAAACATTAATGGTAGCTCTGCTCTTGAGAATGCAACACAATTGCGCGTCCTCTCTCCGTGAGTCGGTAATTACCTAGTTAGCCGTTGCTCTCTAATGTCGCCGAAAAATAATATCGGCTTAACTCCTCTCCGCCCCCCGCAAAGTTTCAGCAACGAGTTGCAGGTGACTCGGACATGTTGGAGGCAAAGCTAAAATATTTTCCCTCCTTCCAGGTTGCTAAGATGGCGGGGTTGATTTAAGACTGGGAATGATGACAGGCCCAAGATAAGGTTAATGTTCAGGTCCCTCGAGTGCCGCCAATAGATTGTCGTCCCGCTTTTCAGCCTGGCCTCAGCCTTGCAGCTGGACCCGCACTCTGAGAACGATTGCAGAGGTTTTGCCGGCTGCCAATGCAGCGCACAACGCGAGAGGCAGAGGTTGAGTCACCCCGCGCGTGATTCCCACCCACATTTTGGATGCAGAGCCCGTGGATCCTCGCCATTCGGTCTGCTCGACCACGACGAGGACTGATTTCGGCATTGGCAACCCTGTCAACCGCGCCTTGCAAACTGAGATCCACGCGACAATTTGCATCCCGCTCCTCCTCCTCCCCGTCCCCGTCCCGATCCTCCTCGACGAGACTGCAAGTGCACAACCCCGCCAACCCCGCCATCGCAGAAACCATGGCGCCCAAAGCTCCCAAGTTTGATATCAAGTCTGTCCCACCCAACCCCCAGACGGCTGCATCTTTGGGGCGCATAGCTAACCGGACCCTGACAGGACCCCGAAGGGCACCAGAGATTGTGCGCTGCTGCCGAAACCCCCACCTCCTTCGTGGGAACGACTCTAATACGCCCCCTAGGGTCCGGCCCGGACATGGTGCTCAGGGAAAAGATCTTCAAGACCATCACCGATGTTTTCAGTATGTGTGGCCAGGGCACTCTTCACCAGGAACAGGGCTGATGGACAGGAAAGAGCGTCACGGCGGCATCACAATCGACACACCCGTGTTCGAGCTGAAGGGTTGGTGGTCCTCGTTTTGATCTTCCTACCGGCGGATACAGCTTCGCTAACAAGAACTAGAAATCCTCGCAGGTACATAAAAACGGCGGGTCGACCGACGAACTCGGGGTCTCGCTAACAAGGAGGTGCAACCAGGCAAATATGGCGAGGACAGCAAACTCATTGTAGGCGACCCCCGGCTCAATCCCCCCGTCGTCACAAATCAAGGCTTAGACTGATTCTGGTACCGTTACAGTACGACTTGGCGGATCAGGGGGGTGAACTGTGCAGCTTGCGATACGACTTGACTGTTCCGTTTGGTACGCCCCCCAAGATGACCCCTGAATTACGATTGTGAGACTGAACGGCTACCCAGCGCGGTACCTGGCCATGAATAAGGACGTCACACAGATCAAGCGCTACCACATTGCGAAGGTCTACCGCAGAGATCAGCCGGCAGTGAAAAAGGGCCGCATGAGAGAATTCGTTAGCACACCCCGTTTCCAACGCTTGTGTGAGGCATAAGACTAACATGGTGGCGTTGCATAGTATCAATGCGAGTATGTGATGTTTTTGCCCCTTTCCAGGAAATACACCTATTCCCGTTCATGCCTTGGACGTCGGAGCTGACGATTTGCTCATGTGAATAGCTTTGATATTGCTGTATGATCCCGCTTCACTTCTTCGCTGAGTTCATCATGCTCCATGCTCAAACCAGTTACTGACCATAATTCCAGGGCTTGTACGATCCTATGATTCCAGATGCCGAGATTGTACGTCTGGCCCCCATCCGCCCCTTTGAACCATGGCCACATACCCCGCTGTATCGTGTTTGCCCTTCGTTCTAACAACCCAATCAGATCAGAATCATCAACGAGGTCTTCGAGGGCCTTGGCTGGCAGGGGAAGTACACCATCAAGCTCAACTCTCGGAAAATCCTCGACGGCCTCTTCCAGGTTTGCGGTGTGCCCGACGCCCTCATCCGCCCCATTTCCTCTGCCGTGGACAAGCTCGACAAAATGCCATGGGCTGATGTTAGGAAGGAGATGGTGGATGAGAAGGGGCTAGCTCCAGAGGTTGCCGACAAGATTGGTGAGTAGTCCAAGTCTTCGCCTCGTTGAGCCCGACTAACAGTAACGCTAGGCCAGTATGTGGTGCTCAAAGGGCAGCGGGATCTCCTTGAGAAATTGAAGCAGGATGAGGCTCTAGCGGCAAACCCATCCATGCAGCAGGGCTTCTCAGACATGGACCTGCTCTTCACCTACCTCGAGGCCTTCAATGCCTCGCACTCGGTCTCATTTGATCTCTCCCTGGCCAGAGGTATGTATGGTGACACCGTCCATGACCTAATCTGGCCTCCGTATACTGCCCTCCCACGAACAATGCTGACGCTGGAGATTGCAGGCCTGGACTACTACACAGGAGTTATCTACGAGGTCGTGACAGAAGGTTCCGCACCTACCGTCTCGGCCTCGGAGGAGCCCAAGGCGAAGACGTCCAAGAAAAAGGGCGGCAAGCCTGGCGATCCTGATGAGGACCGCTCCGACGATCCCACCCTCGGGATAGGATCCATTGCTGCAGGTGGCAGGTTGGTGGCATCCGCGAGAATGCACTTGTGATTCGCACTGACTCGAGCGTAGATACGATAACCTCGTGGGCATGTTCTCTGGGAAGACACAGGTCCCGTGCGTTGGTATCAGCTTTGGAATCGACCGCATTTTTTCCATCACCCAAGCTTCCCTGAAGAATAAGGAGAGAAAGAACGAGGTTGATGTCTATGTCATGGCATTTGGCGGCGGCAAGGATTTCACTGGGCTACTCAATGAAAGGAGTCAGATATGTGCTCGGCTCTGGGATGCCGGGATCAAGGTCAGTTAGACTTTGCCGATCCCAAGGAATCAACGACACTAACGTTCAACAGGCCGAATTCCTCTACAAGGTAAAGCCCAAGCTCCAGAACCAGTTCAAGGCTGCTGAGGCAGGCGGCGTGCCATTTGCCCTCATTCTCGGCGAGGTATGTGCTCTTCTTGGTCACCCTTTTTAAACCCGCCAGTCGGGGCGCTAATGCTGGTGGCGATTTAGGACGAACTCGCCCAGGGCAAGGCAAAGCTCAAGGAGATGGGTCTTCCCGAGGACCACCCGCTGAAGGAGGGCGAGCTCATCAACCTCGACAATCTCGTTGAGGAAGTGCAGGCACGGCTCGCGCGGAAGCAGGAGCTCGACGCTATCACAGCACAAGCCGAGGGCCTGAAGGTCGTTGACGGGATCAAGGGCGAGGAGGTCAAAGCCGGTGCAGAGGCGGCCCAGGCGGCCCAGGCTGCGTAGTAACATGCTCCTCGGGGCATGGCAGTTAGCCGAGGAGGGGTTCAGGTGCGTCTAGGTCAATAATCGGCCAAACAAGGAGGGGTTGGGGCCCTATTCGAACAAAAGCAACCTGGAAGTGGTATGACTTCTATGGGGAATATAGACCTGGCTTCGTCAAAATAGACTTTTATGATCACTTCACCCTGCCTTGGCCCCGAAGAGGATTTTTTGCGTTAAGGCTTGAGCGCCCCGCGTGTGGGGAAGGTTGTCTCCTGGCACAACCTTTCTTGACATCTCGGCCCTCAGACTGAAAGTTTGCGACGTGGCAGGGGTCAGTGCGGGAGAGTCCAACCGCACGCAGCTTGCAGCGGATTCAAAGAAGCCGTCGTGGGATTCGATGAATTGTCTGTTTGTTTGCTGGTGTTTGAGACGATCGCTGTGGCTTCGTGGATCCTATCCTCCTGGTTCTCCTGGTATGGTTGGACTGTGGTGTTTAGTGTTTTCGGCCTTGCCGCCTCGGGTCTCAGACAAAGCTCGTCGGCCCTGTCGGACACGGCGACAAATCGAGCCAGGGATCTGGGGAAGCAAAGTTTGATCAGGGCGGAAAGCTGGACGGATGCCGCGACGCCAGTCAATGCTTTTCTGGCAACTGAGACATTTTGAAAAATTGGCAATCAGTTTCTTTGCGAATCGAAACCTTCGCCCCAACTACAAATTCTTCGAGGATAGTGATGGGACGTCTCGAGTCGTGCGACGCCATGCTCGGACCGGCAAGGGGGGAACCCCAAAACAAAGAGATGGACTTTTGGGACTGTGGGGTCGGGACCCACGGGACTGTATGTGCAGACTACAGAATACACCTCTCCAGCTCTCTCGCTCTACTTCGTATGGCGCTGGATATCGCTGGCAATAAATTCAAGATGGATTAATGGATTGATGGATTGATGGATTGATGGATTCATGGATTTCATGGATTGATGAGTCGATGAATTGACGAATCGATCAGACTGATGGAATCGATACATTGGATGGCAGGGTTGGGGTTATGTATGGGCCGGATCACGTGGTACAGTCCCGTGGTACAGTACATAACCCTAACCCGTGGTTCTGACCCTACAGTCCCAAAAGCTCATCTCAAACAAAATGCTGCAATGAAACCCGGACGACAACCAAGGGATCGTTTGCCCGCTCCTGGAACACACCCCCACCTTTCCGTCTCGAGGTTAGCGCATTCAGGGGATGGCCAAGCCTTCCCGCTCCGGGGTTAGTCCCAGGAGCCGGGCTGGAGCCGCTGCAACGCTAGCGACAGCACGAGCCCTTCAGGGGCCCTTGCGCTCGTGCCGGCCGACGCGATCCGCGCGCCGATGTGACTTCGCCTTCCTTTGGCTTCGGCGCCGCTTCTGGGCTCTCCCCACACAAGAAGGCCACCAGGAAAAGTGCGCCAAAATGCCTCTGGCGCAGTGGCGCGTTATGCCGCGAAAGGAGGGCTTGGAGGATCCTCCTGCTGCAGTGCTGCTCACTCTTGAGGAAATGCCATCCCATCCCCTTCCTCCACTGTCCGTCCCAGGAACTCGACTCATCTCGCGGGGGTTTTGTTTGTTTCAACCCATTGCAAGTGCCTTTGCACCTCGTCCACTCCTTCATCGCCCGCCATCGTGTTGTTGTTGTACTTCTAGTGTACTGTGCTGTACTTGCACGCATCGCTCCTTCGGCCATCGTTCCCGGTCCGCTCATTAGCTACACCTAGTCGGCGCTGTTCTATCGCCTGACGACATCAACAACAACTTTGGTACCAATCCCCGGACCGCGTTTCGCCACTCACCTCCGGCAAAGAGTTTGTCAAACGCTTGCGTCTGAACAACTGCTGTCGGACCGCTCGGAACGCTGATCCAGCTCAGCCTAATATTTTAATACCGGAAGTTTCCACTGAAGCCAGGTCCCAGAATTCGGGTCTCGTGTCGCCCTCAGTCTTCGAAGCGACGGCGATCACGTCGTTACCCTGCCGATCGGAGCCGCAGACCTTACCAAGATCACGACCAGCTCCACACGTGGGCGCGATATCAAAAGAGGACGGCTTGGGCCCCTTTCCAGTCCGCCGGGTCTGTCTGTCATCTCGGAGCGTCCTGTCGAATCCACCCCAATCCCTCTAGCGAATTGCACCTAGTGCCGTTTTCGGCGATCACCTCCATCGCCTCATTTGCCGAGAAACAGGGCGCATGCCTGTAGAGGACTATACCTGCCGAGCTGTGGCGGGTTTCAGCTCAAGAGCAAGCCTTCGACTTCCCGACGACTTCCCGACGACTGTCCTGACAACTTCTTGAAACGAACCTCAGCACCTCTTCAAATCTGGAACCGTTGTCGACCGATATCAACCATGGGTGGACTGATACCTTTGATGCTCGGCTCGGGCTCCCGGGCGAGCTTCATCGCCTCCTCTCAGACGTCCCCTCGACGTCAATCAACCATCGGCTTCCCCGGCTCGACGAGCCCGACGACACCGACGCACGCGGCGAGACCAAAGTTCCCCAAGCGCTTGTCACTGCCCGCCCCCGTGGCCATCCCGGTGCTGCCGTATACACAGGCAGAATGGAGGAAGACGATTGCCGAAGTCAAGAGGAAGTACTTCGGCAAGAGGTATCGGGCTTGCTCGGCAAGATGTCTCGAGGTCCTCGATAACTTGAAGGATACCTCCCAGGTTGAACCCATCTACCTCATCTACCTCCACTTCTACGCCGCGACCTCGATGGAGATTTGCGCCCGTCCGCTCCCTTCCACCTCGGGTCTACGGGCCAGCCTGCTGCAACAAGCTCGCAAACATTTTGACCAGGTCTCCACTCTCATCGACGCCGCCGAGGACTCCGTACTCAGGAAATTCCGCCCCGGCTCTGTTAATTCATCCCGTGCATCGAGCTGCCACTCGCCCTCGGGATCCGTCAGCTCCCGAGCATGGACGCCAGACACGCGCGTATCCTCGCCGACGGACTCCGTCTGCTCCTTTGATGACCTCTCCGCAAAGTCGCCCCAATCACCCCCGAAACACGTCAAGAAAGTGTCCTTCTCCCTCCTGAAAGAAGAGTCATTACACATGGCCGCCGAGCCATTCATACGCCCAGATTCGCCCACCCTCGGATTCGACGACTACTTCTTCCAACCCTATGCGATACGGCAGGAAGAACCCTCATCACCACAACCCACGCCAAAATACCACGAGATCGAGCTCCCCTTGCAGACAATACCCGAGGACGAGCGCGAACTCGACGCCGAGGTGGTGGTGGTGGTGGTGGAGGAGGAGGAGGAGGAGGACGAGAGCTCCTACCTCGTAGCACGCTCCGTCGACCGCTGCTGCGAGCACCTGTCTGGCCTGCGCGCCCACCTCGCGCGCCACTCGATCAACCTAAACGACCTCCTCCTCCGTGGTGCCTCTTCTTGTTCTTCTTCTTCGCAAGCCGCCCGACGCCCTCCGACGACGACGACAACAACCTCAGCGGCAGCACCAGCACCAGCACCAGCAGCAACAACAACAGCAAAAAGAACTGCTGAGGAAACCCGCGCCCTCGACCGCCAGGCTAGGATCGAACGGCTGCGCAAGAGCGGGTGGCAGCGCAAGCGGTTCGATGGCACGCCCTACGAGGAGCTGTGCGAGGCTGTGTTGGCCGAGTTGGCGTGACAACCTGGAAGGGAGTCGCAAGTTATGAGTTTATGAAGAAGAGAAAGAAAAAAGGGGCATGGTTCTGTCTGGTTTTGGTTTGGTAGGCCTGGGTGGTTGCACATGGCATGGCGCATGGAGATACGGAGGGGTGGAAATTTCATGGGGATTGATTGTTGTTGTGTATACTTGCATCTGTTGCACCTGTTGTTTCTGTCGTGTATACTACCGTGGGTTGTATTATACTGTGAGGTATATGTGAAACGGAAGGCATTATTACTACATACCGAGGTATATTTGGATGTTTCTGTACTCTACCTTTCGGGGATGCCATGTGGGTGGAGGGATGTTGTTACATTTTTGGTGTGAATTCTCTTCTACCCAGTTGCTAGCATGCACGAGCGAATTGGACCCCTTCAGACGGCAATGGGGGACGATGGGTGGTCGAGCTTCTTGTGGGTGTGTTTGGAGGGTTAGCGGATGGATATACGGTTCACTTTCTTCCATCGTATGAGATTATTCGCCACGCACATCCCTCTTATCTAGATGGATTGAATTCATACCCGGCTATTAACGAGCACTCCCATACTGTTCCTGGAACTCTGACCTGTGTGTGAAATTGGCGATGCTGTTCTGTAAGTCCACCTTTCGAGTAAGACACAACACCACCCACCCCCTTCGGCGTTGAACACTTAAACCTTCACTTGTTGCCGCGTGATGTATAGTCCTAGTCCTGGTAACACAACTTCCTCCCCCAGGTCTCTGCTGTCATGTCGCGCAGACAGACAGCCTTCTACACCAGGCACTCAGATCTCCCTCCCTCTGACCAGCATTAACATGGCACATGACGTTACATGTCCTCGATGTGTTCAGCGTCATTCAATCAACTGGGCCTCCGATCTCAAATGCCCGTGCTGCAAATAAAAGACTGGAAATTGGCAATATACCGGGCGTATCGGCCCGGTAGGAAGAAGAAGCATGACCACCATCGAACCCACCCCTCTCTCTTTTTACGTCTTATTCGTATTACGCAACTCTAATCTCCAATGAAGGTGAGCTAATTCCAGTTGATATCGCAAACGTCACTTCAAGCCCAAAAAAAAAAGGGGGTAGGACATCATCCATGTGCAAAAAGGCATCAAACCCGGGCCGATTCAAAACCAGCTCTGCTGCTACAACCAAGCGTTGCGAGACGGCGATCACACCGCAGAAAAGATCTCAAGATATCAGCACGTGCGAAAATAAAGAACAAATCCGCTCTCAGCCCCCCGAACCCAGCACGAGTGGGTATGGTAAAAGTTCTTCTTCTCCCTTTCCCTCCGTTCCGCGAATTCCCAACGACCAGGCTCCTCCTCCTTCTCCAACCAAATAAGCCGCATTTTCTTTTCTTTTTTTTTCTCTTCATATCGCGCGGCCATCTTATTCAGTCAGTCAGTCCCTCGGTCAACATGGTATCATCATCATCCTCGCTCGTTTCCACACCCACCCCCCCACCCCCCCGGCCCCCTTTTCTTCTTCAAGCAGTCTTGGACGCCTCCTCGGTCACCTTGAGCGTCTCCTCCTTCTCCTTCATCTCGCGCACCTTGGCAAGCACCACCTCGCGGAAGATGGCACCCTTGATCGTCTTGGACAGCGTGCGTTTGCCGCCCTCGCCGCCCTCGCCGCTGCCGTTGCCGCCGCTACCATCATCCCCGGGAGCAGGGACGGCAGCAGAAGCAGCGGCAGCACTAGCACTAGCGGTGGCGGCCGCAGAACCACTGTCCGAGTTATTATTGTTAGCGCTAGAGGACGAGGAAAAGTGACGCGTTTGGTCCGCTGCTAACGTGGCGTCCTTGGGCATGTCCGAGTTCTCCGGGTCCTCCTCCTGCATCTTGAGCGCCTCGATGCGGTTGGCGAGCTTGACCATCTCGATGCCGCGCCGCAGCCGCGCGCGGGTGAGGTAGGCGCGGATCTCGGGCAGCAAGTTGTGGTCGCTGGCGCTCAGGCCGCTCAGCCAGGGGTGGGCGAGGGCGCGCTGGTAAGAGGTGGGTTGATCAGCTACTGGTTCAATGAGATGGGGGGGGTAAAGAAAACTCACTTCGCTTGTCCAGCGGTCTTCAGGCTTCGACTGCAGCAGCTTCAGGATGAAGTCCTTGGCATCGGCGCTGACGTCCTTCCAGTACCGTTCGTGGAACACCACGCGGCAGGCGCTGCACTCGTCGATGAGGTCCTGGAGATTCTCGGAGCGGAAGGGTGGGTAACCGCAGAGCAACGTGTAGGTGATGATGCCAAGCGACCACATGTCGACGGGTTTGCCGTGGCCTTGCTTGAGCATCACCTCGGGCGCCGCATAGCCGAATGACCCGGCCATGGTCTTGAGCACCTCGTCCTTTGTGCCGAGCGTCTTTGCAATACCAAAGTCGGCTAGAACCAGGTCCGAATCGGCATCCTTGGTGAGGTAGAGGAGATTCTCGGGTTTGAGGTCTGGACAAGGCCACAATTAGGGACCAAACCAAGCACGGCGGCCTGGAGGTTGAAGCAAGGGCGTTACTTACCGCGGTGAACGACATTGTTCCTGTGTAGATAGTTGACCGCGTCCAGGACCTGCTTGATGGTCTGAGATCCGTCCTTCTCAGTGAACTTGCCCTGCTGACAGATTCGGTCGAACAACTCTCCTCCAGTCGCAAGCTCGGTGACGATGTAATACTTATCCTGCACGATAACCATATCAGCGCCAATGGGTCTATGATCATCCCCGGGGGCAAAGTTGGCGACATACTCTTGATTCGAACCAGTCCACAAACTTGACAATGTGCGGGTGGTTGAGACGCTGGAGCATGTCCAGTTCGTCGAGGACCATGCGCTCATTGCCTCGCACGATCTTCTTCAGGATGATCTTGATAGCGACCCGGCCATCAGGACCCTCGGCCTCCCTGACGATGCCATATGTGCCGGCACCTAGGGTGCGCCCAAACCGGTACTTGGCCCTGAATCACGCCGTGTCAGCGGGACCGCGGGGCGGGAGGGGTGGGAGAGGCTGGGGGAAGGGGTGGGAAAGGGCGCACTTCTTGTCGTAGCTGTCGGGTTGGCCATGTAGGCGGTTGAGCATGGTCGAGACTACACGACATCCCCATCAGTTTCTAGACAGCAAGCTGGACCTGGTTGGGCGTTGAAGAAACAGACCGAAGCTCGAGAGCGCTTGGCGGATCGAGGGTGACTTACAGCTCATGGTTGCGAGCTTTTCAGGGGAAAAAGCTCAAAGGGAAGCTCGAGAAGCGCAGTCAGGGTCGTCGCGATAAAAGTATCGGGCTCTGCAGGGCTTGTGGCTACTCGGTTCCCGTCTTTACTGTGTTGTCGCTGTCGCTGTCGATGTCGGTCAGAGCCGCGGGGCTGGCTGTGTTGCAGGTGGGGGGGGAGCAGGGCTCGGGCGGTGCGAAACTGCGGGAATCGGCTGAGAATCTGACAGTTCGAGGAGCCTTCACAGGCAAAATGGTGATAGGCCGATAGCTCAGGTAGGAATGCGCTGCGAAAGCAGATGAAGGTCGACGCGAGGGGGGCTTGGCAGCAATTGGGCTGGACGAGGGGTAGGTAACCTGGATGCGGTGGCTTGCGACTCAGAGTACAAAGTATTACCCCGCTGATTGTTGGAGGTTTGTCCGTTTACGGCGGGAGAGGCGATGAGACAGCGGGGATGGCGATTCGAGAATGGGCTGGCATGAATAAATGCCTTTCTGGATTCAGCCCAGAATCCAAGTGCACGGGAGGGACAGACAGAGATTCCCCTTCTCTCTGAGTTGGTTCAAAGCAGAGGCTGCGATAACAGGCCGGGCTGTGCCTTTGGTGCCTCTGGGGTGCCCTGTTGGATGGCTCCGCCAAGCCCCACGCTTAGGTCCCACTGGAGCGTCAAGCAGGGCCACCCCGGTCGAGCGTGACTGGGGCAGTCAACCTTGGAAATTCCATCTCCGGGCTATCTCGAGACTTGGAGTTGGGGAGGTTGGGTATGCTGCACCACCAAGCATATTTGCCCTTTGTACTGAAGTATACATGCTCAATGCTCTCCTCCATGCTCTTCCTCTATGGATTTAACTACCCGCTTTCCCCAGGAAGGGATATGCTGAGCCTGTACGGAGTACATACCGACACACCACCACCACCTAGCGTGGTTGCAGATTGCACCGCCCCGGCATAAGGCACAGTGAAGAGGCCGAGAGGCTGTTTGGGCAGGTAGCTTTGAACTCCTAATCACGCCTCCCAGGCATACAAAATACCTATGGAGGCACGGAACATGGACAACATGTTTCGTACTGTGTAATGTAAATGAACTGTCGTGTGCAGCGATTGAAAGTTATATGCAAGTTCATGATGTTGCCATCCGTCCGCAAACGGGAAAGTGCATGTAGCGTGAACCAACGGTGTTTGTGAGGTATATAATCTGTAGCTACCTAACAATGATGCTCAGCCAATGTCCTGTCTTTTGGGAAGAGAGACTTGGGCTTCGGTCCAAGGTTGCCAAAGAATATGTTGGGCGCCGCGGTTCGACGCCTCGAGAACGCTCACTGACTGCACTGCCTGACCGATCTTGTGAATGCCTTGAGCCGCTTGCCGACAACCAACCTGGAATGTGAGATGGAAGTCACGTTAGCCTCTCCTGGCTGCTAGGTCCTTCACTAGCCTCGGTGACCTCAAGGGAGGGTAAGGTGTTGCCGTCGAGTGGAGCCTCCATTGCATCCATCCATCCCACCCGGCCGACCGCATTTCGAAACCCGGGCCTGCTAAGGTGTCTTTCCTCCCCGCTAAAACGCTATTCTTTATTACCTACCACCGAGGTACGCAACCTAACTTCTGTACGGAGCTCTGACTGCCAAACAGTCGCGGCTACATTGGTTGTTGTTTTTCCATCTGTTTGCGCCTGGCCCAGTCCGGCGCCGAATTCGCGACCCTTCCCGTCCTCTCCACCTGCGATTTAACCCAACCTGATGGTCCCCGCCCCCGCCAGCGCTGTCATCTCGCCACCTTCTCGCGTTACCTACCTTTTTTCTCGGCAATAGCAAAACCGAACATGTCGGCGCAATTTGCGGCGAAGCGGCTCAGTAAGGAGCTACAGAAGGTTTGCGACAACTCACCCTGCGGCATGTACTTTTCTAATCAGTGTGCTTGAAGATTAGTAACTCGCTGCCGCCCGGCGTCGAGCTCGTCTCGGCCGAAAACCTCGAAGAATGGCTTTTGGACATCAAGGTGCTTGACACCAACCCGCTGTATCAGAACGAGACGTACAGGCTCAAGTTCCGATTCGGCTCGTCATATCCCATCGGTACGCCCTGCCTAGCCCCCGTGGCTGCGATATGGACCGAGATAACTGACCCCCCCACGTGCAGAACCGCCCGAAGTCGTCTTCGTGAAACTTGCCGACCGGCCGATCCCGATGCATCCTCACATTTACTCGAACGGCATCATCTGCCTCGACCTCCTTGGATCGCAAGGGTGGAGCCCTGTGCAAAACGTCGAGAGTATCTGCATGAGCCTGCAGAGCATGCTGACGGGGAACTCCAAGAATGAGCGCCCGCCGGGGGACGAGGAGTTTGTCCGCGGTAACCGCCTCCGACCTAAGGATATCGAGTTCTACTACCACGATAACAACGTGTGACGTAGCCTTTGCCGTCTTCTCGCCGCAACAAAGGTGTTGGTAGCATCTCGGAGGACATCTGTTTTTGTTTTCAGGTCTCGGATCGTGGGCGTTTGTTTTACCGGTGGTCGGGAGGGTTCTGGAGTGTATTTGACTGCATTGTGGAGCGAAGACCACCCACCTCGTTTGGGTGGCTCTGACATGGAGTTTTCGCATTGTATGCATGAGCGTTTGTTGGATGCTGAAGGCCTAGCTCCCATCTGTACTGGGGCCCTCCGAGGAGCATCGCGCTGCCAGTTGGGTGCAGGGACGGATACGAGGAACGCTGGCGCCCTTCAACGGTTAGGACTTACTAGCGATACATACCTCGTACATACCTGGTCATCAAGATAGCATCCAGGAAGAAATCATGTTTTGTGTCACTGTTGTCACACGGGGTGGTTCAACTTTAAAGTGGGTTGCCCTCGGCGGTGTCGCACACCGATCGCCGATCCCTCCGCAGTGGAGCTTGGGCCAGTGCCAAGACCGCTCGGCATCCTTCACAGCAGCCTGGAGCTCTCCCGGTCGTCATCTCCCAGCACCGAGTGAGGACCCACTCGACACCGAAACACCACATGGAGGGCTCATCATCATGGCTCCTCGTGCGGGGTTTGACACAGAGCAGATTCGGGACAGAGGGCGCAAGGACCTGCTCCATCTCCTTGAGGGAGTAAGTCGATATATCCGGTCTGATCGCGCCGCGATTGTCGCTGCGCTTTGTGCAGCGCTGGACAGTTGAGAGACTTGAGTCTGAGACTGACACTCAGTGCGCCCCTTAGGTTCGCGGCAAGAAGAACCTCGTCATCGAGAAGGAGCTAGCCGGCCCACTTGGTGTTGTGGTCAAGGCCTCGACTCTGCGCGACTACGGTGTCGACAATTTCTTTTTCCTCGAGAACAAAAACACCGATACGAGCCAGCGAAATGTCGTCTTCATCGCCCGCGGCGAGTCGGCCCGCAACGCTCATGCCATCGCAGGTGAGCCCTATTCATTCTTTGTGCTACCTCAGCCCGAGGGCCGACGGCGCGGAGGCCTTTCCTCACGCAGCCTCGCAAGACATGCAGTCGACGCCATTATAATGCGCTGACACTTCGCAGACCAGATAATACGCCTACAACGGGAGAGCCAATCTCCCCACGAGTTCCACATCTTTTGGGTGCCTCGACGGACGTTGCTGTCAGACAAGGTGCTCGAGGAAGCTGGTGTCCTGGGTGATACCAATGTCGCCGAACTGCCCCTGTTCTTCTTCCCCCTAGAAAAGGATGTCTTGTCCCTGGAGCTGAACGATTCGTTCCGGGATCTATACCTTGCGAAAGACCCCACCTCGGTGTTCTTGCTTGCCCGAGCGTTGATGGGGGTCCAGCAAAAGCACGGCCTCTTCCCGCGCATCATTGGCAAAGGCGACAATGCTAAACGGGTAGCTGACCTTTTGTCTCGTATGCGGCAGGAGCTGCTCGCGGGCGAAGATGTAGGCGAAACGGACAAGGCTGGGCTCAGTCCCAGCACTACGATTGAGAGCGTCATCATCATCGACCGCGAGGTCGACTTTGTGACGCCTCTTCTGACGCAGCTGACCTACGAAGGACTGCTGGACGAGGTGTTTGGGATACAAAACAGCCAGACCGACGTCGATTCGACGATTGTTGGTACGGCGGCACAGCCAACAGGACCGGGCACATCGGCCGCTGCGCCAGCGAACAGCGCGCAGTCGCGGAAGCGCAAGATTCAGCTCGATGGGTCAGACACGCTGTTTGCGCAGCTCCGCGACGCAAATTTTGCCATCGTCGGCGGTCTCTTGAACAAGATAGCCCGGCGGCTGCAGGGTGACTACGAAAGTAGGCACAGCTCCAAGACGACGGCGGAGCTCAAGGAGTTTGTAAAGAAGCTGCCGGGATACCAGGCCGAACAGCAGAGCCTGAAAATACACACGGGCATGGCAGAAGAAATCATCAAGTACACGCGAACCGAGAACTTTAACAAGGTGCTGGAAGTCCAACAAAACCTCGCGGCAGGGGCCGACCCATCGTCGCAGTTCGACGCCATCGAGGAGCTCATAGCTCGCGATACCCCGTTACCGCAAGTTCTCCGGTTGTTGTGCATCTATTCGTGCATTTCTGGCGGCATCAAAGCCAAAGAACTGGACCATTTCCGGCGACTGATCCTACAGGGATATGGATATCAACACCTCCTGACCCTCCACAACCTAGAGCGGCTGCAAATGTTCTTGTCCAGGGCGTCTCCCCTGGCCTCGATGATACCCATGACCGGCACGGCAGGCGGCCAGGGAACCAAGACAAATTACGCCTATCTGCGGAAGCAGCTCCGGCTCATCGTGGACGAAGTCAACGAGCACGATCCCAACGACATCGCCTACGTCTACAGTGGCTACGCTCCGTTGTCGATCCGGCTCGTGCAGTGCGTGTTGCAGAAGCAATATGTCCTCTCGATCACAAAAGGCACTGGCGGGAGCAACGCACCGGGGCCGGCCGCCACCGCCGCGCAAGGCTGGCGTGGATTTGACGACGCCGTCAAACACGCCCGAGGCCAGACGTTTGATGAGGTTCAAAGGGGCGAGGACAAGGCAGTCAAGGCTCGGGCTCTGCTCTCGGGCAGTGGCGAAAAAACGACCGTGTTTGTTGTGTTTGTGGGCGGCATCAGCTTTACCGAAATTGCGGCGCTGCGGTTCCTTGCGAAGCAGGAAGAAGGTACGTCGGGCTAGGCTCTGGCTTCACAGTTGACCTGATCACTGACTGGTATCTTATGAACAGCACGGAGAAACATCGTCATCTGCACCACGTCGATTATTAGCGGGAATAGGATGATGGATGCCGCGATCGAGAAGGAGACATTCGAGAAGAGGAGCGCTCCACAGGATGCGGCAGCTTGATGACTTGGAAGGAAGCTCGAGACTGGGCCGAACCTATGTTGGTGTGGCCGGGATGCGTCGCGATGCGGACACCGGGTTGATATCCAAGGACGGAACGGGCAGTCGCTGTTGCTGTCCCGAGAGATGGATGAGGGGATCAGCCAAGTCCAAGTTCCAACCTCGGTTCTGAGACTTGGGGAAAGCGAGCTAGACTCAAACCCTACGAACGACCACGGGATATCGCTCGCGTTAGAAACTTGAACAAAGTAAGCCGTAGCACCGTGTATCTTGAATTTGAAGATACATAGCAAATCGGCTGGGTGTCGGGTTGTTGAGTGGTCTGGGAAGGTGTGGAATGGCCGACTTAGGTTGTTTCGGTTCCCTCACGTGATGGTGCCATGCCTGAAATGGCCTGTTCAATGACCACCTCAAGTGGACTCGGCTTGGCGGTGCTGTGGAGATGAACGTGCTCTCTCAGAGACTCCTTCCCGCACACAGACAACAGCCACCCCGGGGGCCTTGATGCCAATTCTTGATTTGTATTAATTCGAAGACTGAAACCAACTGCAAGCCGTCCCTGGCGAACGGCCCAGCGTGCTTGGTGGGCGATATGTGTGTTCGAGGTACGGTGCAACCACTTCCACACCCCCCCGGGATTTGGAAATTGGGAAGCTTTTTCTGCGCCCCCAGTTCCCAGACATCGATTGGCCTTCACGTATCTGTTCGTCGAGACCCCGAGGATGAACGTCATGCTGATGTGCGCAAACAGAGATCTAGACCCTCTTTCTCTTGTATCCGCACTCGACTTCCATCTGGCAATTGTCTCATAAACTCGGCTTGTGGCACCTCGTCGCCCTCTTGGCCCCCGTCCCTGCCTTATATGGCTTGATGTCGAGCGGGACCCGTCAGCGACGACGACCAACCCGACTCTTAGATATCGCGAAACCCCCAACCACATATCCAGTGGTCCGTGGTCTCCACCGATATAATGGGACATTCTTCGAAATCCCGCACTAGACACTCTAGCGGTTCAGGAAAGGGCCTTCTGAGAGGACCCAGGGATCATCTCGACTCACGCCGCTCAACACGCCACACTTCACTCGCCAGTCCTGCCAAGCCCTTATCGCCGCCTGCTAGTACCTTGTCGGATCCAGAGGCGGCACCAAAGACAGTCCAACACGGTTCAGCGAACACCTCGGAGGACATTGCCCCTGAGATTGTCGTCTGGACCGAAGACATGGACACCATGATGGTGGACTCGCCCGAGTTGGCCACCCCAACCACCCCGGCCACTCCGGCCGTGGAGGAAAAGACAGCGTAGGTTCTGAGTCGCCTCTCGGTTCTCATTTATGTTGTCTTCATTCGGTTCTGCCTCGCCACAAGGCATAGCTTTCACTCCACGTCACCGTGCTTCCCCTTCATCGTCTCGAGTTCGCTTCTGATAACCATCTGCTAAATCAACGATAGAACACCCACACCTCCCTCTCCGCCGCTTCCGCCGACCGCAACGCTGTCTATCCCGATACAAAATGGGACCCCCGCAAAGGAATCTTCCTCACTATCCTCCTTGTCCGACCAATCTGATCTCTCGTCCATCGTGCCGTCCGTCTCTAGCAAGGCTACGACCCCTGTTGACGGCGACAGTTCAAGAGAGGCTCCCGCCCCTAGCGTTGCCCGTCCCACCCAGCCGAGTGATTCGCCGAGGCGGAAATGGGATGTGCGACCCAAAGTCTCCATCCCCCCCGATTTGCCGCTCTCCGAGTATGCGGTGCAGTGCGTCGCGGCTGCCGAGGCGTCGAGGCTCAACCCTTATTCACTCCACCAAGAAGAGTACCTGATGCTGCGGGACCACATCAGCCACACCCAGGTCACAACGTACCTGAACATCAGAAATGGCATTTTGCGGCTCTGGGTCCGAAACCCGCAGATCCCCGTCACGCGTGGGGAGGCTGTCGGTTGTGCAAAGGACTCGAGGTGGTTTGACGTTGCGAGTGTCTGCTTTGACTGGCTTGTTCGCCGTGGTTACATCAACTTTGGATGTGTCGAACTTAGGTCGTCTCGCAAACACGCCAGGCAAAGCGACTCTTCCCAAGGAAAGCGGAAAACGGTCGTCGTCATCGGCGCGGGCATGGCCGGCCTCGGCTGTGCAAGACAGCTCGAGGGGCTCTTTATGCAGTACGCAAAGAAATTCCGCAGCATGGGCGAGGATACACCCCGAGTGGTTGTCCTTGAAGGCAGGGACCGAATCGGCGGCAGAGTTTACTCTCGCTCATTCAAGTCAAAGCCGAAACATATCCCGGCCCAGATTGAGGGAAAGCGATTCACAGCTGAGATGGGAGGCATGATTATCACTGGGTTTGAGCGGGGTAACCCCTTGAACATCCTTCTCAGAGGACAGCTGGGCCTTGCCTATCACCTTCTGAGGCCGGAAACCACTCTTTACGATTCCAACGGCAAGCCGGTAGATCTACATCGAGACCAATTAGTGGAGAACCTTTACAATGACTGCCTCGACCGAGTCAGCGAGTACAAGTTCAAGCAGCCTACGTCGAAATTGATTGAAGGCAACAGAGATCTGGTTGACGAGGGCAAGGATAGCTCAGCAGAAACACACAAGACAATACGGCAAGCGGAAGAATCTGCCGCAGCGCAACCGTATGCCGCGCCCGTAGCGGAGCAGAATATCGCGCCGCAGGTGAACCTGGTGCCGGTCTCAACCGACCGAGCCACCGGGAAGATACATACAGAGCCGGGGACTCCAGGGGCTCTCAAGGCAGCACATAAAGCCAAGATGATAGGATGGACCCTGAAGCAGGGTGTCAACGATGATGCGGATCTCGATATCGAGCCGGTGACTAAGGAGTCCGGTGCCACCCTGGGAAGCGTCACGGACAAGGTGATTGCTCAGTACAGGGACCTGCTGGACCTGACCGCCCAAGACTTCAGGCTTATGAACTGGCACATCGCCAACCTGGAGTACAGCAATGCCATCAACTATCACCAACTGAGCTTGCAAGGGTGGGATATCGATGCTGGCAACGAGTGGGAGGGCAGCCACTCCATGGTCGTCGGGGGGTATCAGAGCGTTCCGAGAGGACTCATGCATCTGCCTACGCCCTTGGACGTCAGGCAACAGTCCCCCGTCAGCAAGGTCGCATACACGTCTGGCAGCACAGCGGGCCCGGCGACGGTGACGTGCGAAGATGGCTTCCGCGTGGAAGCCGACTATGTCATTAGCACAATACCGTTGGGCGTGTTGAAGCATGGAAACGTGAAGTTCGAGCCGCCGCTACCGTCGTGGAAGTCGGACGCCATCGAGCGTCTCGGCTTTGGCGTCCTGAACAAGGTGATTCTGGTTTACAACGAGCCATTCTGGGACGAGGATCGAGACATTTTTGGGGTGTTGAGGAACCCGACCAACCGCCACACTCTAGACCAGAAGGACTACGCCTCCCAGCGGGGGCGCTTTTTCCAGTGGTTCAACGTCACGAGGACCAGCGGCCTGCCAGTCCTCATCGCGCTCATGGCCGGCGATGCGGGGTTCGACACCGAGCAGACCTGCAACGACGATCTCGTCGCCGAGGCCACCGGAATTCTCCGCAGCGTCTACGGGTCCCGCACTCCCAACCCCATAGAGGCGGTAGTCACGCGTTGGGCTTCGGACAAGTTTGCACGCGGAAGCTACTCATCCGCGGGCCCGGACATGAAAGCCGACGACTACGACACCATGGCCCGCCCCGTTGGCAACCTCTTTTTCGCCGGCGAACACACCTGCGGCACGCACCCGGCCACCGTTCACGGCGCCTACCTCTCTGGCCTGCGCGCCGCCTCCGAGATCCTCGACACCATGCTCGGCCCCATCCCTACCCCTATCCCGCTCATCCTTCCCAAAGACTCCTCCCTCCTTGGTAAGCGCAAAGCCAGCTCCCTCCTCGAAGGCGGCGGAGGATTAAACAACAACAACAACAACAACACCGCCAACAACAACACCAACAAAGACCCCGCCCAAGCCCGCCTCGAAGCCTACGAGATCCGCCTCTGGGACCACATCCTCGCCCAGCTCGGCCCGCGGCCCCCGGTCCCGCC
Organism: Chaetomidium leptoderma; assembly: GCA_033296705.1. Lineage (NCBI taxonomy): Eukaryota > Fungi > Ascomycota > Sordariomycetes > Sordariales > Chaetomiaceae > Chaetomidium > Chaetomidium leptoderma. Next base: position 385 of record MU857153.1, on the reverse strand, counting down.
CAAGCCCGCGACCAACGCCTACATCTTTTACAGCAAGGCGCACTACGAGGACGCGCGCCGCCGCCTCGAGGCCGCGCGCCGGCCGGGCAAGGGCAAGCCGTCGGCCAACGAGGTGCGCGTCATGAGCGCCAAGATGTGGCGCGACGCGTCCGAGGACGAGCGCAGGCCCCATGTCGACACGGCCGAGGAGCACAAGCGGGGGTATGCGGCTGCCTTGGAGGCCTTCAAACTTGCCGCGGGGGAGTGGGATCGGAAGGCGGTTGGGGTGAGGGAGGTGTTTGAGAGGGAACATCCTTGTGAAGGGGTGGCTGGTGGTGGTGGTGGTGGTGGTGGGACGTTGCAGGAGGGCGGGGATGGGGGTGGTGGTGGCGTGGGCGGGAGGAGG
>MU857152.1:0-26617 GCA_033296705.1 Chaetomidium leptoderma | reverse complement strand
TGTATGTATTACATGTTTTAGGGTTCTGATTGAGTTTAAGCCTCCTACCCCCGTAGATTAGAGATGGGAGTGGCTTGGCAACCAGCTTAGCGTTTCTCTTCATCCAGTCCTGCTCCTTATTCTGTGCCCCCTAGTATAACTGTAGTTTTCTGTACCATAGCCTACCTAGTTACTACTCGTTAACTCCGACTCGTGTGCTTTGGCAGTTCCCGCTTCAGAACCAGCGCCTTCCTTCTCACTTTTCGTTTGAGACTCACTGGACTCACCACCCCCTTTACTTTCGTTATCTGCAACCACACTCTCCTCACTCCCACCTTGGGCACCGGCGGGGAGGTTGGGTGTATCAGCACTCGCAGCAACTCCAGAACTAGCGCCTCCCTGAACGGATTCATCACTGACGGGCTGACTACTTGCTGCTGGTGCGGGCACAACGCCAACAGGTGCAGTAACAAGGGGCGCCGAGGTCGTAGAGTTTGTATCATCACCGTCCCTTTCTTTCACCTGTTCTGCCCCCCCGCCTCTCTGGTTAGCAGCGGCAGCCTGTTGTTGGCCGATGCCTGTCTTGTTGGCAGGCTGCTGTGGATAATCTTGCTGGACCGGAGGCATCTGAATTTGAGGGGTGGGTCCTTGGGCGTACCACTGGGGCTGGGGAGGCAGCGTGCCCCAGCTGTGCGGAGGGACAGTCTGGGTTTGATATTGTATAGGATTGGCAGTGGGTGCTGGAGGCTGGCCTGGTCCGGCGAACTGAAGAGGAGTAGAGACAGGAGGGCTACTCCCTGTCAAATGGTACCACGGCTGGGGTTGCTGATATGCAGGATTCCACGCCGCGACGGGTTGCTGTTGCCCATTCGCTTGAGGAAAGGGAGGCGGGCCCTGCATGGGAGCACCTGGAGAACCCCAAGCTTGCTGTTGAGCCGGCCCATACCACGGGGGAGGTTGTTGCCAACTTGGATATGGCTGACTAGGAGCATGGTTTGGTGTTATGCCAGGATGGGGTGCGTAGCTAGGCAAGGAAGGGTTCCAAAGGGGAGTCTGCTGGGCAGCGGCCTGGGGTTGGAGGGGCTGAACCACCCCGTATTGGGCCGGCTGAATTCCCGCTCCGTGTTGGGGTGGCGAGACTCCTGCTCCTTGTTGAGGCTGAACATTGTGCCCTGGAGCAAACGTCGGGGCCCCTGGTGTTTGTCGGCCCCAAGTCTGGTCTTGGCCAGCTCCACCCCATTGTTGCTGCGGAAGCTGATTACCTGGCGCCCCCATCGGTGTCGGGGCCGGGGTTGCAACACTTGCGGGGTGCCATGCATACTGTTGGCTGACAATGTTTACCGGCGCTTGGGGTTGTTGGTGCGGTTGGCCTCCCCCTGCCTGGTGGCTAGCAACCCCTGCCACGGGTGCCGCCGGAGACAGACTTAAGGCAGGCGCATATCCAGACGCCCAGGGCTGAGGATGTTGGCTTTGCCCGTGAGGATTGGGGGGCTGTTCTGCAGGTCTTTGGGGAGGGCCAGAAGGAGTGCTGGGCTGCGGTTGAGGTGGCGGCGCGCTTTGCACTGGTGCTCCAGTTCCGCTGACTAGAACGGGTTCTCCTGATAGAGTCCCAGCACTTGCGGGAGCAACCGATGGGGAGAATTGCAACTGGGGATGCTGACCCTGGGAGTTGGGATGAGGGGATTGTCCCGCAGGCCCTGTTGGAAGTCCAGGGGCCGTACCAACGGTTTTTGATTGGGGTGTTTGCTCTCCACTTCCCTCGGGACACCCCGAAGCAGGAGATCCCGTCTGCGGGATCTCGGGTTGTGCTGAGCGTCCCGCTGCGGTTGCGGCCTCAGGGGTTGGGACAGACCCGCCTGGTACGTTCTCAGGGGCTGAGACAGATCCGCCTGGCACGTTCTCAGGGGCTGGGACAGATCCGCCTGGTACGTTCTCAGCATTTGCACCGGCCTGGGCACCGAACAACCAAGGTTGCGGGTGCTGGTTCGGATATGGCTGGGGGGGTTGCCCGGGGGGTCCTTGAGGATAGCTTGGAGCAGTGGCTGCTTGGGGCTGGGGAATTTGAGGGCGTTGCTCTAGCTGCGGCGCCGTTCCGATTTGAGTAAATGAAGCTGGGGGAACTTGGCCTTGGGGTAAAAGGTGCACCGGCCCACTCGCTCCTGGGAGCATCCCCGGCTGACCGGGATTCATTGCATGCTGCCCGTATGCGGCGCCAGAGCCCGCTGGGCCTGGCCAAACCGGACCTTGTCCACCGATCACTGGTTGCCGCCCCCCTGCTGTTGGAACAGGTTCGTGGACACTGCCCTGAGCGCTTGACGCTGCCTTCGTTTGAGCCGCAGAGATTGACCTTTGCCTGTGCAACGCCGCCGCCTGTGTGGCAGCAGTCTGAGCGTTTGTAGCGGCAGTGTGGGCTGTTGATGCGGCAGTTTTGATGGCGCCACCGAGCCGGCTGGCGGTTTTCTTGCTCCATTTCACCGTGTCTTTGCTAAAGACCGAGTTGGCAAACCCGCCGAGGCTCGTGCTCGCCCCCGAGTGTCTGCCCGGCTTGGACGTCTGCGGCCGAGGTGGTGTTGAGAAGCTATGATGGGAGACAGTGAGGGAGGGCGTGGATGGAATTGCTGATGGCTGAGAGGCTGGGAATGTGCCGGCGTGTGGTGGACAGGACGGAGTAGCGTGAACTGGAAACGTATATGGTCTAGCTGGGAAGGCTGCGGGGGTGTATGCTGCTGCCACTGGCGCCTGAGGAGGGTGATTATAAAAGGGGTTTTGTTGGGGGTTGGGCGAAGCCGGAGGCCCTGGACGCTGTGCAATCTGCGCCCCCTGTGGAGTGGGCGACGGCGTGTGAGACTGGGCGGTGGGGAACGAGGCCGAATGAGGTCGTTGATTTGGATAAGCCGATGTTGGTGGCGTTGCAGTCAGGGTATGGCCTGGTTGAGGATACGGACTGGCCGTTGGGGAAGAGCTTGAAATTGTCGGCGAAGGTTGGTGGAGTGATGCAGAGTGTTGCAGACTCGGGCTGTTGGAAGTCGGGCGGCTGTGCCAATGCTGCAGCGGACCAACACTAGACTGCGGGTACGGAGAGGTTGATGGCGGCCGTTGCAATCCGCCCTGCGGAATTGGAGGCGTTGCAGATGGGATATGATGGAATTGAGCTGGCCCTCCATAGGCGTGTTGAGCTTGTTGTGCGTAGCTGGTGACGGGGGTTTGCGGGGAACCGGCGAGACCTGCGTAGGAGCCGACGCCTGGTGTTGACTGCGGTGTGTGGCCGGATTGTGAACCTATTCGCGGTTGACTGTCCTCGGGGTGAAATGGAATGAGCCCTTCGTGGTCAGGGGGCGGTGGCTTCTCGACAAGAATCAGTCCCTCGCTGTCAGCGGGACCAGGGGCGGGAACCGGATTTGTAGGTCCATCTTCAGGTAAAGGATTTTGCTCAGGTTCGACCTTGGAGTCCTGGCTCAGGGGGTCGGGATTTGGACCTGTAACTGAATCACCCCCCGTAACTTGGTTGAGAAGAGCACTCTCAGGGGGCCCGTCCGCATCCGCAACTTCCGTAGGTTTGGAAACCTGGGCAACAGAAGTACTTTGATGAGTGCTGCACTCTGGGGGATCCGAACCCTGCAGCTCGGCAATGAAAGTTTGGACTGGCTCTGCCGGTCTGCCAGAGGAGAACGTGTTGTGAGATGAGTCGAGCGGCGGGGCGTCCATCTCGTAGAGGGCAGGGGGGGCCGGCTGCCATTGTTGTGACACAGGCGGCGTTGGGAAGTTGGGAGCATAGCTGAACGGGTGGTATGATCCGTGTGGTTGTGGTGGGCCCGGGCCTGCTACCGGTTTCCGCTGAAAACGGAGCGGAGCCGGGGCCATGGGGTCATGGCTCATGTCGGCCACGGCGGGTGCCGAATGGCCCCCATGATGTGGCGGAGGAAGTGGCTGGTAATGATGCTGTGGGACGTGCTGGGCATATTGGGCCTGTTGGGGGTATGCGGTCCCTGGATTTTGGCTCGTGTTGTGTTGCGCCTGGTGCTGCTGCAGCTGCTGCAGCTGTTGCTGGGGAGCGAGTGGCCGGTACGGGATATACTGCGGCGCCGGCTGACCAGTCGGGCTCCCATATGACGGAGCCCCGTTGTATGCCATGGCCGCGGGCTGTCTCAGAGGATGGGTCTGGCTGATGTCGGCTCGGTTGACTCGGACGTGAAGTGGGAAGGGGGGACACGACTTTCCTCCGCGTGGGGTTTTTGGGCCAGAGGTTCCATGTTTGGGGAAAGCCCAGGCGGCTGCCACGAGCTATTTTAATTCGGCTCTGGGAATCCCCCCCTGCTCAGCGAATGAGAGGTTGAAGGTGCCGAAGCTTGTCTCGATCAAGATGCTTGGCCTTGTCCCGCTAACCAGAATCGAACTGGCCTGGTCAGCCGCATGCAGTGCCCTTCCCGGTGCTGGCCAGACGCCGGCATCTCGAACTCGCGGGGTGAAAAGGAGCAGTGTGAGGATACAGAACTAACATGGAGAAGACTGTGAGAACTAGGGCAGAAAGGCGAAAATCGGAAGATTGGGATGAGGACAGCATATTAATTAGAATATGATGACCTCGGGATTTCAAACTGTAACTAATGCAGAACACGCTGTCGCACCGGCCCAGCAGCGCCGGCAGCATAAATAGAGCCCCTCCTCCCCAACGTCCCTTGCTTGTATTCAGTACTCTCGACTTCTCCCCTCCCCCTTTGCTTCACTCGGGCCCATGGACGACACCATCAACTCGGTCTACATCACTGGAAAACTCAAAGGCTACAGTGGAAAGACCAGGAACGGCGGCGAGTGTTCAGGCTCCTTCGTCGGGCATATGGGCCAGGGCTGCAACAACCTCAACGGGCGGGGCAAGCGGATCAAGTGCGTTCGCCAGGTTGCTGGGCTACCATAGAGTCAAGAACTGGAGCTCTGCTACTGTGTTGGAATGGGTGTGAATGATTGAAAGTCAGGGGAGGGGAATTAATGAGGGTATTCTTCTCGGTCAAATTGATAAACACTTTCGTTCAAAACTACAACATCAACTGCGTGTCAAGATTTAACACTAGAATGATGTTGCGACTCTGTCTATCCCGTGGTTAGAAAGGATTTGGTGTGAGTGAATAGCTAGAAATTGAGAAATGGTATGAGAGCCCTGAAGTTGTTTCAAACTTGAATTCATTCTCGGGCGTTTATTCAGCATTGTCTGGCTATGACACCCCAATATCAAGAGGGTTAGGGTTAAGTGTCTTCCGTTGGCCCCGCTCGACAGTTTGATTGTTTTGAAATTACGTGGTAAGCTCAAGTCCAAAAACCTCAAACCACAACATTGTTGTTGACACTGACATCCACTGGCAGCCCAGCTCTTCCTTCCTCTGCTACCTGCATTTGAGCGAGCCATGAGTTTCCCACTATCGAGTCTTGTCGGCGAGTTTATCAAGCGGCTGGAATCACAGCACGCCGCAGCTCCGAGTCCGCACTCGTCCCACGGGGACTCGGACTTTCCAAGCTACAACATCTATGACGCTGCGGACCGGGAGCTCCTTGTGACAAACAGCCGACCCGAGAGCTTCCAGCTCGGCACAGGCGCGTCCATCTTTACCGACAGCTTGATCCCCGCCATCGCTTCCGCCCGACACGAGGTCATCCTCGTCACCTGCTTCTGGGCGCCTTCCACGACCTTGACGGCTCTCTGCGACGCCCTTACAAAACTTGCCGCTCACCGTCGCGCTCTCATTCAAGACGCGCTGTCAAGAGGAGCGACGGCCATCCCGCCGTTGGAGATACGCATATGCCTGTCGTCGCGGTCCTTGTTCCAAAAACTGCTCCACCCTCAATCCCGCGACGGCTACGTCTACCCGCCATCGTCATGGCCGAGGAAGCTTGGCCTGCCTGAGCCTGCGCTGCTTGAAGCCGGAGGCATTCACCTCCAGGTCAAGAGCCTTTTCTTCCTTCCGTTCAGCGTGATGCACCCCAAATTCGTCATTGTTGACAGGCAACGGGCGTTGGTGCCGAGCTGCAACGTCAGCTGGGAGCCATGGCTCGAGGGCTGCGTGGAAATCACTGGGGACGCAGTCCAGTCGTTGTTGTCCTTTTTCTCGCGCACTTGGGAAAACACCCGCGATTTTCGGCAGCCGCTCGACCTCGATGGGCCGATCCGAGTCTTCGACATCCGCGGAGCAGGGTTTGCCATGGCTCCAAGCACTGCTCATTATCGCACGGCCTTTCGGTCTCAGAGGGCGCTTTCGACGCTTGTTCTCCCTTCATCTTGCCACCGGAACCCGTGCTTCCATCCGTTTCCCTGGCAGAAGTGTGCTCCGCCGCCCGGCACCCCCCTCAACATGGCGCTGCTTCAGCTGTTTGAGCAAGCACAGCGGTCCATTTACATACAGACCCCCAACTTGACCTGCGAGCCCGCTATCGCCGCACTCTTGGACGCCTTGGCAAGGGGTGTCGACGTTACCATCGTGACGAACCGCAACATGATGCTTCTTGAGCAACTTGTCACGGCTGGCACCACGACGTCCTGGTGCATTCGGTCGCTCGTTCGCCGTTTCCACAAGCTCAAGGCGGCGCGAGGCAGTCGCACCGAAATAGGGGCCCATCGCGACCTCGAAGCCGGTCACCAGACTATTGGGCGTCTTCGGGTCTCATACTTTCATGCCAAGTCTCGAGCCGGCTCTGGGGGCCACGAAAGGCGACCTCTGGTCGCAGCGTCCCAGGGTGAAGAGCCGATGCACTCGCATCTCAAGCTGACGCTTGTCGATTCCGAATACACAATGCTTGGGTCAGGCAACCTGGATCGAGCAAGCTGGTATACCAGTCAAGAACTGGGCATCCTGTTCCATGGCCACGAATTCTGCGCGACGGTCAAGGCTGGGGTGGATGATGTCCTGGATGGGAGACTCGAGCTGATCTTCGACTCGGACCACGAGAGACGTCACGGTTGCTGAACGGCAGGTTTTCCCTCGCCGCCACCGGAATCGACGGACCTGCCCAAAGCGGCCCGGCTTCAGGCTAGGGTTTTGACTTCTGCGGGGAAGCGGAGCCATCGTGTGGTGGCCAGGCCCAGGTACGGAGCCGGCGGTTGTCTCCTTTGCCTCTGGGCCTCTTCTGCTTTCGGTGCCCGGACGCTGCTGGCCGGAAGGGCGCATGATATGCGTGCTTTTTTCTGAGCGTTCGGCACCTTCAGCCAGCAACCCGGGTGGCCACGACAAGCCGCAACAATGCACCGACGTTCCGGAACATGGCACCTCTCTTCCGCCCAGCCCGGCAGAACCCGTCTAGGATACCCCCCTGTCGTCGCCATTGGCCCCGCAGGCAGAGCCGCGCTCTTCCGTTCATGGTGATTCAGGAACGTGGCTTCCGAGATTTGCTCAGTCCCACGTCAATTAAGGGTGCCGACCGCAACCCGGTTCCACCGGCCTGGCCCTTGACGAAAACCCGGTTGGCGGAGATTGTGCCTGTTTCTCTTGGGACTTGGTCCATGCTCTCCCTAATCGCTCCACCCTCCGCCGTTGAACAGCCGTCTCCGCCATCGTGGTTGCATCGCCCCCCTGCCGAGCGCCATATTCCGGGGCACATCGCCCTAGGACCTTCTTCGGTGGACGTCCTTCCTTGTGTCGCCGCCTCGGTTCCCGCTTGGCTCTGCCTTGGCTCCCGATGCGAGCTATGCCAAGCATGGAGGGTTGGTTCGGGCATCGCGCCCAAAGACTCGTTGCTCCGTCCGGAGCTGTATTGTCCGGCACCGCGCTCCCGTTGATCCGGCCGTCTTGTTTCTGGTGTTTGCGCAGCCGTCCTGAGCGCGGCGATGAGCCATAAAGAGGGAGCACTCCCCCCCTCGCCGTTTTTCCCGTCTCGTCAGCACCTCGCGCCACGCTATTCAAGACATCTTTGTTGCTTTGTCTGACATCTACAATGGCTCAGAAGCTCCTTTTCGCCGCTCTCGCGGCCACCGCCCTGGCTGCTCCTGTCCTCGAGGAGCGCCAGAACTGCGGTGCCGTCTGGTAAGAGGATGACCCCGATCCGGTCGAGGGGGAGTTTGTCCCGCTTACACGATGGATTTTAGGAGCCAGTGCGGCGGCAATGGCTTTTCAGGCCCGACTTGCTGCCAGAGCGGGTCGACGTGCGTGGAGCAAAACCCGTGGTACTCGCAGTGCCTGCCCGGCGCCCAGGTGACCACCACGACTCGTGTTTCGTCGTCGTCGTCGTCGTCGTCCACCGCCAAGCCCAGCACCAGCACCAGCAGCACCACCAAGCCCGGTCCCTCGTCCTCTACTACCACGAGTGCTGTGGTGACACCGCCCGCTTCGACCACCGTTGGCGGCGGCGGCGGTGCTTCGACCACGGCCAGCTACTCTGGAAACCCCTTCCAGGGTGTCCAGCTGTGGGCCAACGACTACTATTCGTCCGAGGTCTACACCCACGCCATCCCCAGCATGACCGGTGCCATGGCTACCAAGGCCGCCGCCGTTGCCAAGGTCCCCAGCTTCCAGTGGCTCGACCGCAACGTCACCATCGACACCCTGATGGTGAAGACCCTGAGCCAGATTCGGGCCGCCAACAAGGCCGGTGCCAACCCGCCGTATGCCGCCCAGCTCGTCGTCTATGACCTCCCCGACCGTGACTGCGCTGCGGCTGCCTCCAACGGCGAGTTTGCCATTGCGAACGGCGGCGCGGCCAACTACAAGACCTACATCGACAGCATCCGCAAGCACATCATCGAGTACTCGGACATCCGCATGCTTCTGGTTGTCGAGCCCGACTCCCTCGCCAACATGGTGACCAACATGGGCGTCGCCAAGTGCAGCGCCGCCGCCACGACCTACCATGACTTGACCGTGTATGCGCTTAAGCAGCTCAACCTTCCCAACGTCGCCATGTATCTCGATGCCGGCCACGCCGGGTGGCTTGGCTGGCCCGCCAACATCCAGCCCGCTGCTACCCTGTTTGCCAACCTCTACAAGGAGGCCGGCAAGCCTGCTGCCGTCCGCGGTCTGGCCACCAACGTTGCCAACTACAACGCCTGGAGCGTCGCGTCGGCGCCCGCGTACACGTCGCCCAACCCCAACTTCGACGAGAAGCACTACGTCGAGGCCTTCAGCCCGCTGCTCAACGCCGCTGGCTTCCCGGCTCACTTCATCACCGACACTGGCCGCAGCGGCAGGCAGCCCACTGGTATGTCTTTTCTCGTGATTTTCTGATGCATCAGAATGAACCCTAACAGTATATAGGCCAACTCGAATGGGGTCACTGGTGCAACGCCATTGGTACCGGTTTCGGCCAGCGCCCGTCTGCCAACACGGGCCACTCGATGCTGGATGCCTTTGTCTGGATCAAGCCCGGCGGTGAGTGCGACGGCACCAGCGACACCAGCGCCGCCCGCTACGACCACAACTGCGGCCTTGCCGATGCCCTTAAGCCTGCTCCTGAGGCCGGCCAGTGGTTCCAGGCCTACTTTGAGCAGCTCCTGACCAACGCCAACCCCCCCTTCTAAGCTGCCTAGGCGGCGGGGATTAGGGCTAGAACCATGACGGGCGCATTGCCTCCCTTCTAGCCTTGCCTCTTCTTGTACATAGTTACCAACCGGCGAGCTTGAAGAGATTTGTCTATACAATCATGATGTACTTGGCCCTCATTGCGTGATCTTGATTTCCCGCTTTGCCTGTCTACCTGGGATAAGCCTCCCTGTAGTTAGTTAGGACAGACCAGTCCCACAGATTGCTGTGTCGACCACCGATTGTGGCCATCGCGCAGCTCAACCAATATTATGCCGACAACTTCCATCTATCCAAGAGGACACTAGTATAGAGGCACAGTTCCTGGCGGTATATATGGTAGCCGATGTACGATGCACAAGGGGACCTTGTCTTATAGGGAGGTCTGCCAACGAACCCTGATAAAGCATAACTGGTGGAGTTGGACTTTGTTGAACGAGTTCCACTTTCTATTCCCTTCTTACCCCGCATGCTTCTCAACACCGCATCCATCTTCCCCATGACAAACCGAGCGGAACCTCTCGGCCAAGCACGCAATCATGACCTTTAGGACCCTCATCTTCAGCCGGACGACGGCGTACCGCCATGACTCTATTCCAGCTGGCATCCGCGCCCTGCACCGCCTCGCTTCCAATTCAACCTCCGGATTGCATCCCTTCACGGCGGACGAGAGCGAAGATCCCTCCATCTTCAACCCGGCATCTCTCGCAAAGTACCGCGTCATTGTGCTCCTGCAGTGCTCCGGCGAGATCCTGGACGAGACCCAGCTCGATGCCCTGAAAGGCTTCGTTCGGTCCGGCGGCGGTGTCGTTGCTGTCCACTGCGCCAGCTTCGCCATGCAGTCGTCGGAGTGGTACGGCCGGCTCATTGGCGGCGTGTTTGACAACCACCCCAAACCTCAGCCTGGCCGCATCCGGACTCTGGACCCAAAGCACCCCATCATGACCTGCCAGTGTTCGCCGGGCAGCGGCAAAGACCACGCTGCGGAAGACTTGGGGGAAGCGCAGCTGGAACGGACGTGGCTGGATGAGTGGTACAACTTCAAGACGCACCCACGCGAGACGTCTGACGGCCTGAACATGTTGCTTGCCGTCGATGAAAAGTCGTACGAGGGCGGAGTGCATGGGGATGACCACCCCATTTCATGGTGCCAGACGTTCGACGGTGGCCGCTGTTTCTATACCTCGCTCGGCCATTTTGACGAGGCCTATGAAGATGACTGGTTCATGGGCCAACTTTGTGGGGGGATACTCTGGGCCGCAGGGCTCGTCTAGAAATTATTTGCTGGACGGCTTGGATTCTGGATATGTATATATGTGCTCATCTCAAAAAATATAGTAGTTGGGCATTCGAGGCAGTCTTACAGCGGCAGGCCGATGATCAATCTTGGTGTCAGCCGCAAGTGTGCTACCCAAATTTCTCTTTGTGTTTTCTTTTACAGTTGTCCATCTTGGAAAGGAGAGGCGAGAGCCGTTAAACGGCATAACAAAACAGTTGCCGGAGACTGAAACTTGAAAGGGAGGAGGACGAGGAAGACATATTACATGGAGCACGCTCAAGGCTGATCAAACGACTAATTGCTTTGTTCTCAAATTCGATTTTCTAGTCCGCTGAAGATGACACCAACTATCACATCATCAACCTCAACCACGAACGCAACGAGGCTGTCGAGACCGGCCTCGCCGTATGGGCGGAGCACCGCGCCGAAAACCAGTTCGCTAACAACAGCGCCGATCACACACAGGGCCAAGGTTACTGGGACCTTGTCGCCGAGGGACCATGCATCATTGCGCGGCTCATGCTCGATTACTATGATGGCCACGGCGGCTGGTGGCACGAGCTGCTACACGAAATCTTGCACGGTGAGAAGTCGGGCTCGCCCGTCTATTTAAGCCCGACGTTTGGCGGCGCTGGCAGGGATGGTTCGAGCACGGCGAGCACAAGGACGTGCCCAAGGGGTTCATAAGCGAGGAGGCCGAGAGGCCGAATGCGGTTATCAAGAGCCCCGACATAGACATGGACACAGATACGGGCAACATCACTAGAATGGAAAAGCCTACTTTAGAAAGGGTCGTTCTACAGAAGAGTAATAATTGCAAGGGAGCTGACACAGCCTTTTCCTATCCATCGCTGTTTTATAGTACGCTTGAAGTTAGAGAGTAGGGCTCATGCAGTCAGAGTCTCAGAGATGATGGGGCCGTGGAAATCGATAATTACGGCATTGATAGAGAAGGCCATTAGCACTGTCTCTCTATGTTGCGTTTCCCACAGAAGACCCTCATTTTCAGTCTCCGCCTAATACCCATACGCTTCCATCCCCGGCCCAGGAGCCTTGGGCAACGACAAATGGAGAAACCCATATGGAAATCTTTATTCCAAGGATGAGCAGGGACAAGATGTTCACTCGGCCACCCCACACCCCACGGGATCGAATTGACCCTCCTCGTCCACAACCGGCAACCCATTCCCGACACTCGCAGTTGATTTTCACACAATTATCATCACAAAAACAAGGGGTCCTCAATGTCGTGATCGATACCCTGTACCGCCTATCGTGCTTCCACACGGAAACGTGGGGGCGGCTGCCCAATGATGTTGGGTGAATCGCCATGTCGCAATTCTAGCGGAAATGTGGCCATGGTCACTTACAACAGACACTGTAGTTTGCTGCGGGGTGCGTCAATGACACTGACGTTGATTATCTACGTTAGGGTCTTGGCTATAGCCTCTGGCTTCTATTAAAGATGAGGTATCTGGAACGTGATGGTCAATTATAATTATTCTGGCCCTCGTATGTCTTAGCGAGCTGTCACTGCCCGCTGCTTCCGGGATATTGTCCACAACCCTCGGCTAGCGTGCAATTCGAAAGAGTGCATGGGCATCAGTGTCTCTGTGTCGTCAATTCTTGCAAATTCGTACCTCCCTCTTGCGGAGTCGTTTCCCCATACTTGAGCCACTCTTGTTCCTAGTTTTACCGAACCCCGTTCCACATGGCCGCCGAGTACACGAGGAAAGCACCGATAGGTGATGGACAGCCGGCTTTGTCGACCGCGGACACCCCGGATGTGGGAACTCTCGACAAGAAGCTCGAGGATGAATTCGACCCAGCCTCAGGATCGGAGCAGGAGGAGGCGGAAGCGGGCGAGGTGAACGAGAAAGCGCTACTTCGGAAGATCGATTGGCGGTTGCTGCCCGCCGTCGGTGTTCTCTACCTCCTTTCCTTCCTGGACCGCAGCAATGTCGGCAACGCACGGATCGAAGGTCTTACCGACGACCTCCACATGACAGGGAATCAGTACCTCACCGGGCTCACGCTCTACTTTATCGGATACGTTCTCTTCGAGGTGGGTGCCTGCTTCTTGGTTGCTCACTGGATCGGTACGAGACGACGCTGACCGGGACCTATCTCTCTTAGGTCCCCTGTAACATTATTTTGAAGAGGACAACTCCTCGGTTCTGGTTGCCGACCCTGACTGTCGTGTGGGGAATCGTCGCCACGCTCATGGGAGTTGTTCAAGACCTAACAGGCTTCTTCATTGCCCGCTTCTTCCTGGGTGTCACCGAGTCTGGCCTCTTCCCCGGCGTTGTGTACTACTTTTCGATGTGGTACAAGAGAGAGGAAAGACAGTTCCGCATCTCGCTGTTCTTCGGTGCTGCCGCCTTGGCGGGCTCTTTTGGCGGTATATTAGCATATGTAAGCGCCCATGCCGAGCCATCAAGCCACCCCGAAGCATGCTGACTTTTGTGTGTGCAGGGAATTGGACACATGGCCGGCGTGGTGTGGGAGAACGGCTGGCGGTGGATTTTTATTCTTGTGAGTGTCTGCCCCTTCTTGATGGCCTCAATGATACAGCTAACGGAACCGCAGGAAGGGACAGCTACTGTGCTGGTTGCAATTGCTGCGTTCTGGTTCATACACAATTACCCTGAAACGGCCAAGTTCCTCTCGGAAAAGGAGCGCAGCTTCATACAGCAACGCCTCGCGTCGGACAGTGACGCAACTCGTGACGAACGTTTCACCTGGGGGAACGTTGTCTCGGCTTTGCGTGATCCAAAATGCTGGCTTTATGGACTGAGCTTCCACGCCATGAGCTTGCCACTCTATACGTTCTCCCTGTTTTTGGTATGTGCTACTTGGCCATCCTGTTGGTTGTGTAGCAACACCCCAGCTAACCCGAAGCTCGCTGCAGCCAACGATCATCAAGGATCTGGGGTACAAGGCAGCTAACGCACAGCTATTGACTATCCCGCCCTATGCTTTCGCCTTTGTAACAACCATCGGCGTGGCAACCATCTCGGAGCGGATGGGCCACCGTGCCATACCCATAATCGGGTCGGCCCTGTTTGCCATGATTGGCTACATCATCCTGCTGGCAAATTCGGACCCGATCGGCCGGCCGGGCGTCTCGTATCTGGGCACTTTCTTCGCGGCGGGTGGCATCTACCCAGCGACTGCATTGGCGCTGTCGTGGCCAGCCATCAACGTCTCAGGGCAGACAAAGCGGGCTGTGGCCAACGGCATGCAGATCAGCATCGGCAACCTCGGCGCCGTGCTCGGCACACAGCTGTATCGGTCCAACGACGGCCCCCGTTACTTTGTCGGCCACAGCTTCGCGCTGGCATATCTTGCTGGCGAGATCGTCGTTTCGGCGCTGCTGTACTTTTTGCTCAAACGGGAAAACAAGCGGCGAGAGGCCATCTCGCCCGAAGTGAAGGAAGTGGGATTCTTGGTGGACTGGAACGGGGATGACGACCCGAGGTGGCGGTTCCAGTTCTAGCTGATTGCTATGCCCTTTGAACGAGCTGGTGGTATGGATCTGATCAGGACATATACCGTGCCTGTCAAAGGAACAATAATATGAAACAAAATTCGTCGTTGGAGTCTGATGTGTTGCGATCTCCCGCGGCGTATTAGCGAAGAATCCATGTTTGCTGTAAAGTGCTTTTTATAAATCCCAGGGGCAGTGGTGTCACAAATTTGTGTTGCAAGACAAACCGGGTGTCGTCATAATAGTCCCGCCTGGCGATCACACAGGGGAAAGATCAGTAATTACTATAGCTCATGGGACCCGGGAACCCGGAACTGTTATTCGTTCATTGTTCCTTCCGAAAAGAAACCCCCATAATCAAGCAGCGCCTCGTTATATAGCCGTTACAAAGACTCATATGGGTCAACTTGCTGCAACCTCTCTCCTCTCAGTGACATTTTATCTATTATCGGCAATTCACTCTTCCTTTTCCAATTACCCTACGCCGGCTCATAGGTTCCGTGGTAGGTCTCCCTCGCCTGAGAACAATTCAACAACAGGGTCAAATAGCTTGCTGGGATAGCATTGTAACAAGACGATAGCTCTAGCCTTCCTGCGAGCAAAGCAAACAAGCTCTTGAAACTCGCCACTAAAAAGGTTGGAGATGCTACTCAACAGGGCGCACTTCGCATTGAAGTCCGCAAATACAAACGCCCAGAATGGAGTCGACAACTCGACAACCGGCTCATTCCACGTCTTACGCGTTGCGTGTCCACTGTATTGGGGAAGCGCAGATGGGGGCGGAATCCGCGGTCTGTCGAGTCTTCCTCTCCTGAAGAACAGGAGAGAGCAGATTGGGTTCCTCGTCGGGAGCAAAGGACGGGGATTGCCAGAGACCCTAAAAATCAGGGAGGTGCCAAGCCCTTGAGAAGGCGCTTGAATGGACGGGATGCTTGGCCCCCAACTGCAAGGTACCTTGGCGATATCCACGCGGCGGACAGAGCTGCTTGTACAGAATATGAGGCGCCAAACTGTCGAGCCTCAAGCGTCCATTCATTCAACACGTACTCCTATTAGGGAGCTCTCTTTACCCAGTAAGTAAACCACATTGCGCCTCGTCAATCTGTGTAGTCGACGGTGGAAAAGTAACGCTTCACCTTTTAGAAATCCTTCAACGATTGTCTTGACCAGGCAAAATACAACCCACTTTGCAGTGCGGCGTAGATGCATGTGCAGAGTGCATTGCTGCAAGGAAACGTACCTTGCAGGAAGCTGGCGCGAAGCGGTGAGCCTATCCGTCAGCGCTAAACTAGTTCTAGGAACAGTACCGAGGTGTTATGGTCCGATGTTATGCACTGATGTACCATTTCCGTTCTGATTAGGACGGTGCTTATTCGGCAACAACCATCTTTGAAGATCTTTCCTCACAGAGTAGGTATTTACTTTTCGCTGAATTCCTGTTTTTTGTAACCCCGCCTTGCAGTCTGTCAGCCAGCGCCAGGTATATAAATACGCAGTGAGATCCCATCTTTCTCTTCTTCTATCAAGCAACAAAAACTCTTAGGTTTAACGTTCCCAATCCTCGACTCCCTCAGACTCAGACAAGATGCAACTCACCACCCTCGCGACCATTCTCTCCCTTGCCGCCTTTGGGGCTGCGCAGTTCACATCCGTGCTTCCGTGCACTAACGGCAAGTAAACCCCCCAAGACTAACGCTAGTCGTATTTATTTTAGCACCCTCGCGCTAATTCTATTTCGACTTATAGGACAGTACTCGTGCGGAACCAACAATGGACGGCCGGCTATCTACATCTGCAACGGTGGTCAGAAGCAGCTCACTGCTATCTGCTCTACTCGTTGCGACCTGATTAACGGAACCCCGTACTGCATATAATGGGGAGCAATAGAGCCAGTTTCGGGAGGCCAGGGACATCGAGACCTTCCGTGTAGAGCACAGGGCGCCTCGGGATTGTAAGGGCCCTGGCTCAGAAGGATCGCAGGCAGGATTTGCTTCGATAGTCTGTACTTACCCCGCAAACCCCGTATAGCCGGCGAATCCTAGCAACTTGGCAGGAATTAGAAAGAACTGCCAAATATAAAAGTCAAGACTCACTCCCGTCAAGTCAGCAAACAGATCACTATGCAGGCTCCTTTGTCCGCATTGTGGTAACGGTTCTGACTGAACGAACTCCAACGTCTGCCTCGTGCCTCCCATCATGTAAGTCAAACACAAAAAGCAAACCCGCGTGCTGTCTTCACTAGCACCACCATTTTCAGTTTGGGTACTTACACGGGTTGACCCAGGGCTTTCAGTTTGCGCAAGGGGCTTCTCTACGCCCTCGCCACAGGGTGCATTGCTTCAGCAAGAGAGCTCTACAGCCAGCGGGCAGTACGTCGTGATGATCCGGATCAGCGTCTGGCCCCCCTGGCGGCCCGGGCCATCAAACCAGACGTCGAGTACGAGTGGCTCGAGCCGCCTCAAGACCCCGACGCCCTCGCATGGTCGCAAAACGAGACGGAGTGGACCATAAGCCAGCTGGACGCCCTGCCTCACACTTCAGAAATCCTGGACAAGATCAGGAGCCTTGCGGACGGCGGACCGAGACTCCCCGCCTATTCCATCGCCGGCGATAAGATCTTCCGCGTGCGAATCACCGATGAAAACCCAAAAGGCTTTCTAGAGGTCACACAGAAGCACGAGGATGGGTCACTTGATGACTGGAAGCTCGTCTTGGATATGGACGCCATTGGACGGGCCGAAGGCAAGAGCTTTGAGTTTCAAGGCGGCGGGACCGCCCTCCACAACGGTGCCGCCCTGGGTAAGGACGCTTCCCGTTACATTATTGGGCTTTCAGAGGGGGGCGGCGACGTGATCCAACTTCGTGAGATCGATGTCGCGACTGGACAAGTCGTGTCGGATGGGTTCAACACCGGCCCCGGTCGCATCTTCTTTGCCTGGTTGGATATAAACCACCTGCTTATCAGCCACACCGCCACGCCCGACAGTCCCCAAACGGTCGCAGGCTACCCGGCCGCCTGGCAAATCTGGGAGCGCGGGACCCCGCTGAGTGAGGCGGAGGAGATCCTGCGGGTTGCAGACACCTCCCTCGTCGCCTATAGCTTTTCGCTCGGCGAAAGCGGTCGTGGCTTGCTCATGGAGTTCACCAGCTCATTTGGCATGAAGTTTCACGTCCTCTCTCCAGACGGGACCGTCAAGGAGGTCACTGGGCTACCGGAAAGATTGGTCATGCGCTTTGAGGTGGAAGCGACAGCCCGGCATCTCCTCGTCGTGACGGGTGAGCAGGCGACCGTCGCCGGCAGGACGGTACCCGAAGGTAGTCTCCTGGCGTACGACTTTTCGTCCTGCGTACGCAACGATGACGAAAGGCTCTCCGTCGTCTGGGCGCCAGGCCCAGGGGAATTCACCCCCTACATAGCATTGAAAGGCCTAGCCGCCTCGCGGTCTCGGGTTCAGATGACCATGACCAGTCAGGGAGTCGAGCGCCGCTTGACCATCGAGTACCGGAACAAAGCGTGGGAGATAATCGACGAGGTCGAGACGGTCGCCGGCGGCATGGTCCAAATTGCGTCTGGCGACAAGTTCAGCAACGACATCATCATTATCGACGCCGGGCTGACCCATCCCTCGGTCGCGAGCCTCGTGAGGGCGAACGGGACGAGGACCATCCTGTTTGAGGAGAAGGAATTCCTCAAGAGCGACGACTTTGTCGTTGTGCCCCTGACGGCCGAGAGCCGAGACGGGACCATCATCGACTACGTTCTCGTTTCGCCCAAGTCGTTCGAGCAGCACAACTCGACGGCCGGTAGGCGGCCGGTCCTCATGCACGGCTACGGCGGCTTCGGAACGTCACTCGATATGGTGTACCTGGACATCCACCTGGTGCCTTGGCTCGAGGCCGGCGGCTCGATCGTCTACGCCTTCATCCGGGGTGGTGGCGAGCACGGGACATCGTGGCAGGAAGCAGCCGCCGGGCCGGTCCGCCGCCAGAACTCCTGGGACGACTTCATCGCCGTGGCCGAGAAGCTCATCGATGATGGCTTTACGAGTCCCGAGAACCTGGGTGCGTACGGCCATTCCCATGGGGGCCTCCTGGTCGGCGTCATGGGCACGCAGCGCCCCGACCTCTTCGGGGCCCTCGTGAGCGACGCGCCCGTCATGGACATACTCAGGTTCGTGCAGATGAGTGCTGCTGGGGTTGCATGGATCCCCGAGTACGGCGACCCTGCCAATGCCGAAGACGCCGCCGCGATCCGGACGTGGTCGCCCTTCCACCTCGTGCGCGACGGCGTGGATTATCCGCCGTTCCTCATCACCGTCGCCAACACGGACGACAATGTCGGAACGGGCCACTCGCGGAAGATGATCGCCAAGCTCCAGGACGCCGGCGCTGAGGAGGCGTATTTGTACGTGGTCGCGGAGGGTGGCCACAACCACATTAATTCATACTCCAACCCTGTGCTCATGGGCCACCGCACATCGTTTTTTGTACATCACCTTATGGATTAGACTCCCCCTTTTGGCTCTTGAACAAGGGCGAGCTTATCTTGTTTCCTGTCAACCCTTCTTGTATATACAACAGGACATTGTTTTGTTACCTTGCCTGATTGGAACTTGGAAGTAAATAAGAACTCGTGATGTTGCTTTTTACCTCTCTGTGTTCTACAGCCAGAGTTTCCGAGTTTCGCGACAAACCGGGTCCCGTCCCGCCTGGCGATCGTACACGGGAAAGATCAGCAATCGGTTATAGCTCGTGGAACCCGGGAACGTGTGAGTTCTTCGCTCTCGGACAGGGAACCGGGGACAAACCCGAATGTGGGGACGAGACTGGCCGAGACTGGCCAAGGTGTCCGTCTGGCGTCTAGAAGGTCGACCAATGAATGCTTATTGTAATTAGGTAGCGGCGAAAGATTTCGTCCATCAGCGCCCAGTGGGTTCATGAGAAAAACCCAAACACGGAAGCAAACTGCGGGTCTCCACAGCTGCACAGCATGGGACAGAAATACGAAGAGACCGGACATGAGACGACGGATCGGGTGGGCCCCCCGCCGAAAGCTTCGCAACGTTTTGGCGCCTTGGCGCGGCTGGTGCCGCTTTTTCTTCTGCGGCGAAGCATCAAAATTGGCGATCTGCCGCGCAGGGCGTTGCGAAAGTCGCGCTAACAAAGGTCAAAGTTGTCGCGTGGCGGCACATCGACGGGCTGAGATCGCTGCAAACCGTCTCGTGTAGACGCAGGGTTGACGTGCGCATGCCCAATCGTAGCGACGCGTTGTCTGTCTCTCCCAGTTCATCAACACGGCAGTTCCAGGGTCTGGCGCGACGCGGTCCTAGCGCCTGCACGCCGTCTGACATCTGACAGGCTCAGGGGCAGCCCCTTGTTGGACAGGGCTGGTTTCAAAGAAGTCGCCGGAGGGCCCAGAACGTCCTGGCGCAGCATTGCCAACCCTGGAAATCTCGCGATGAAAGGGACCCGATTGCTTGGCAGGGGAAGGCACCCGCGAAAGGCCTCGAATGCAGCTCTCTTTTTCTCGGATTCTTTCTTTGACGCTGGCGACATGCTGACTTTTTCCGTCCCGGGACTCTTTGATACCCAATTATCGTTTCCTTTCCCAAGTCCCTAATATTCCTCTTCGTCCGCTCGTTGACCGTCCTCCCCGCCAACGCTCTTTTAGTTCGATATTGTGGTCAAGCAGGAATTGACCTCGCAGCGGCATCACTCCTTGGCCCAGCAGCTTCCCAAAATCGCCCACGTTCCTTTCCAGCACAGTACCTGGACATACACACCCGGACCACGCTACCATGGCCGATGACGGTCAAGCCGCGGCCGGCGCGCCAGGTGCTTCGGCTGCCCCAGGAGCCCCAGGTGGTGGTCATCACGGCCCCCCGGACATCCCGCCGATCAACACGCAAAACGCAAAGTTTAACGCGAACGCCACCAACGGCCCCCATATGGAGGAGATCGCGTCCCTCACTTCGCCCCGCCTCTTTACGCCAAACCCCTTTAGCCGCAAGAACACGTCTCTGGACATCGACGACTACTTTGTATGCTCGGCCTCGTCTGCCCTTCCAACACGGTGCCGGCGCGCTAACTGTAGCCACAGACCGGTCCTCGCGACATCCAGAAGCACTCGAAATGGCCCATTTTCCTCCAGATGCACGGAAGCATCCTGCCCAAGCTGATCCTCCCGCTGCTTTCCATTGCGGCGTGGTCTTCGTGGATCACCTGCATTCATGTGTTGGTCACACCACGTACGTCCCCTGCTCCCCGTCTCGCCGTCATCACTTCAAACTGACAATAACTTGCGTCTGCCAGTCAACATTGGGAGTGTCTTGCTCACCGTTCTTGGTTTCGTCGTCGGTTTGGGTCTGTCGTTCCGCAGCTCCACGGCATACGAGCGCTATGCCGAGGGCCGTCGATACTGGGCGCAGCTGATACTGGCGAGTCAAAACCTCGGGCGTCTCTTTTGGGTGCACGCGACCGCGCGGGCCGATGTCCCTGAGGATCGGACAGAAGAGTACAAGAGGAGAGAGGTCCTGGAGAAGCTGACCGCCATGAACCTCACCGTGGCCTTTGCCGTCGCGCTCAAGCACAGACTCCGGTTTGAGCCGTACACGTGCTACGACGACATCTCGAGCCTTGTCTCCCACCTCGGCACCTTTGCCCAGGCCGCGACCGACGACGACCACGAAAACGCCCAGCGCGCCTTCCAGCGCCACGGTTTCTTCAAGAGCGTGGGCGAGTACCTGGGTGTCTCGTTCGCCGAGAGCAACCCCCGCAAGACGGTCAAGAAGGCAGGACGGCCGCTCGGAAACCTGCCGCTCGAGATTCTGTCGTACTTGGCGAGCTACACCGACGAGCTTGCCCTCGGCGGCCGGTTGCCCATACCGATGCACCAGACAATAGCCTACAACAATATCGGCATCCTGAACGACGTCTTGGTAGGCACCGAACGTGTGCTTAACACCCCGGTCCCCATTGCCTACTCGATCGCCATTGCGCAGATTACGTGGGTGTACATCTTGGTCCTGCCTTTCCAGTTGCTCGGCACGCTTGGTGAGCCGTGGATAACGATTCCCGCCACCGTGGTTGCGGCCTACATTATCCTCGGCATCCTCTTCATCGGCCGTGAAATCGAGAATCCATTTGGGCAGGACGTCAACGACCTCCCACTTGAGGCGTACTGTGCGCAGATTGCCTCGGAAATGGATGTCATTGCCAGTCGCCCCAAGACGCGATGCAGCGACTGGATGGAGTCGATCAACAATCGTGTGCTGTGGCCCCTTTCCAGCTCGGGCTGGCCGGTGTGGATGAACCGGAGCGAGGACAAGATCCGCGAGGCCATCAGCCACAAGGTTGAAGCGACCTTTATGAGTCAGAAGGGTAGAAATGCGGTCGTCAACGGGCAGCCCGCCTCTGAAAAAGAGGGCCATTCTCTCGGGGATGTCTGAGTGCGAGACACGTCTGCGCTGGTGGCTATCTTGGGGACTTTTCATTTTGGGATCCGCGCCAAGGGAATTTGGGTTAATGGAGCATGGAGCAGCGGCGTCAAACCGTTTGGGGGTCCTTTTCGTCATTAGACTGGTATATTTTAGAGCATCGTTTACAAGCACCATGGTATTATTGTTCCTTGGGGTCAAGGGTGTAACCAGCACTTCCCATGTAGACCAACATTGCAAGTCAAATGTTGAAACAGTTTCACGGGGCGAGAACACTAACGATCGCCGCCAGCTGCTTTTAATCCCCAGGATTTCATTGAAGTTCTGCCTACCCGACACATGCCAACCCCCGGGCCCCGGTTCCAATGCTTGGGGTTGAACAGCACACGCCCCTAAATCTAACCGACGTTCTATCTGTACGGTAAAGTCCGATTCAGGTCCCTGATATCTCTGTCACCCTCATACTCGCCTATGCTGTGCTTGGTCGTTACGTGGCTCACTAGGTCCTCCTCGGACCTACACAACGTGTCCCGGTCGCGGTAGCGGAAACAAAGATAGCAGGCGTAGCCAGATCCTTCTCTGTGGCACTTGAGAATGAAGCGCCTGGTTAGCAGGTACGGCCGGACCACTATGGACTCGGACCCGGCATCAGACCCCCTCGCCGAGCTGCCGCCTCGCAACGCTACTTCTTTCTCCACCCTCCAAGCCCGGCCGCCGTCAACTTCATCTGCGTCCCCAAGGCCAGCGCTACAATCGGCACACCTTGCTCCTGAGCGGTCCATGACAATGCAGCTGTCCAATGGCCTGTCCGTACGCTGTAGGTCTTCGGCACAGCGGCAAAATAGGGGCCCGCCCCTGTCCTGTGTAAGAGACTTTCGCGGCGGCCGTCGATGGCTCCAAACCGAGTCGGAGGCGTGGTCTCGTAGCGAGGGTGTTGAGGAGGTCCTCCTCAGTGGGCCGTTCGGCCGCCTTTGCCGCTGTCGCGGGGTCGAGTCCAACAGACGCTGGTACTGATCACGCAGTGCTCGGATGCTGCTTTCTCGCGCAAACTCCAACGTGTTGTGAAGCCGGCTGATGTCTGGCATTGTCCCGGTCTGGAGAGCCTCTTCGAGCAGCTTTATGACAGTGCCCTGGAGAAGGATGATCTGGCTCTGGATCTGGGTTTGCGCAAGCACTGGACGAATTCGATTGGTTAGCTCAACCCTCTCTGTCGAAAGGGTGACAACTGGAAGTTCTCACAGTCGCCTTGGGCAAACGTCGGCCCAAGATTTGCAAAATGGCGGTCATACTCGTGCTGGACCATGTTACCGCTCTGCTGGAGCGAGGTCCTAAAATCGTTGTTCCCGTCATTTCCTCCCTTCCCGCCGTCCGCGATCCGCTTCTTTTCGTCCTCTGATTCGTTTAAGCGCTGCTCGAGCTCCTTGATTCTCTTATTTTGCCCCTTGTCCAGCTTTCTTTGGTGGCGTTTTTCATTCAGGCGGTCGTATAAGTTGATGGACGTGATGAAGGTGCCGGCTACGGTGGAGATGAGGGTTGCGAGGACAAATCCTTGCTAACGTCAGAAGCGTGGTGTTAGCACTACCCTGGCAGCTTTTATCTCTCTCCTCCTACCAACCTTGAGCTTCGTTTCCTTGAACATTTCCGCAGCATCCATATTCGTGGCATGTGTAAGTATGCCCGTGTTGTGCAATAAGCTGTGCTGGCCGAGTTCAAACTGGAAGTTACAGAACAAATTGGGCAGCGTTGTGCTTGATAGGGGGGCACAATCGGTTCAATGTTTATATACATAGATCAGGAGATCAGCATCTTGGATCTTGGATCGTCCATTGCTTTTCGTGACACGCAAACAGAGGCCATGACATCATCTCTCGGCTGGTGGTTTTCGCTGATTGGTTGTCCCGTCCGATTGGGAGAGACAACACGGATCTGCGACCACGGGCCAGGTCCCGGAGCTCCATCTAGCCTAGTGGAGAGATACGATGATGGGGTTGGGCATCGACCGTCACGGCTTGCTGCTTACGGCGTCCGAGGGCGACGACGGAGGCAACTTGAAGTGCATGAGAGGGTGAGAGGGGGGAATAAGTGGGCGTGGTGCTGGCATCTGGCCGGAGCTTGACTCGCTTTGGCGTGACGCCACCTTGCAATTAGACTGCGCGCAAGACGAGTCCCGGGATGTTGGCCGCTGGAGAGCTTCGTCGTCGTGCTCATTCAACCGGGTTCCTTTGTCATCCCCAACCCAAGGGAAAGCACTGCAGACCGTCACTATTGCTTGACGGGACTGCATAGACGTTGGCTCAATATCTTTGAGCCCTTTTTGACGTTACAAGCGATGTCCTAGCTGTCGCGGAAAAAAACCTAGGCCATATCAGAAGATGTTATCGCATCTCGGAGTCGAGGGTTGGAGTTGAATTGAAATGTGGGCGGGATTCCATGGCCCCCATGTCGGCTGCAAGCAGCTGGCAGTTCCGCTCACCGCCCAAGCCCCACAACGCGACCGCCAATCTCCGGAGCGCGGATTCTGCCCGCTCTGGACCGGGACCCTTTGACCACCACACCCGCTCCCGCTCCACAGCTGGGCTGCTTCCTCTCCTCCCGCCGTTCGACCGTCCGACCGCCCTCCCTGTCGCGAAGCGAGACCGATCACGATGCTGTCCGGCATCCTTATCTTCAATCAAAAGGGCGAGAACCTGATTTTCAGGGCGTTCCGCAACGACTGCCGCCCGCGCCTCGCCGATGTCTTTCGCATCCAGGTCATCAGCAACGCCCAGGTGCGCTCGCCCATCCTGACCCTCGGCAGCACCACCTTCAGCCATGTCAAGCACGAGAACATCTACCTGGTTGCCATCACCAAGAGCAACGCCAATGCCGCCCTCGTGTTCGAGTTCCTGTACCGCCTGATCCAGCTCGGCCGTGGTTATTTTGGCAAGTTCGACGAAGAGGCCGTCAAGAACAACTTTGTTTTGGTCTACGAGCTCCTGGATGGTTTGTGGTTTCTTGTCTTTCGGGAGGCGTTTTGCTGACGGCTCCGCGCCTCCAGAGATTATCGATTTCGGCTACCCCCAAAACACCGAGACCGACACGCTCAAGATGTACATCACGACCGAGGGCGTCAAGTCGGAGCGCGCCGCCGAGGACTCGGCCAAGATCACGATGCAGGCTACCGGCGCGCTGTCTTGGCGCAAGGCCGACGTCAAGTACCGCAAGAACGAGGCGTTTGTCGATGTCATCGAGGACGTAAACCTGCTCATGAGCGCGACCGGTGCTGTGCTACGCGCCGACGTCACCGGCCAGATCATCATGCGCGCCTACCTCAGCGGCACTCCCGAGTGCAAGTTTGGCCTCAACGACCGCCTGTTGCTCGACAACGACGGGCTGCTGAGCCTCCCCAGCGGCAACAGGATGGGGAGCAAGGCGACAAAGGCAGCGGCTGGGAGCGTGACCCTGGAGGACTGCCAGTTCCACCAGTGCGTGAAGCTCGGCAAGTTCGACAGCGACCGCATCATCAGCTTCGTCCCGCCGGATGGCGAGTTTGAGCTGATGCGCTACCGCGCCACCGAGAACGTCAACCTGCCGTTCAAGGTCCACGCCATCGTCAACGAGGTCGGCAAGACAAAGGTCGAGTACAGCATCGGCGTGCGCGCAAACTTTGGGTCCAAGCTCTTCGCCACCAACGTCGTCGTCCGCATCCCCACGCCGCTCAACACTGCTAGAATCACGGAGCGCTGCACGCAGGGCAAGGCCAAGTATGAGCCGTCCGAGAACATCATTGTCTGGAAGATTGGCCGCTTCACTGGCCAGAGCGAGTTCGTCCTGAGCGCAGAGGCCGAGTTGACAAGCATGACCAACCAAAAGGCCTGGAGCCGACCGCCCCTGAGCCTGAACTTTAGTTTGTTGATGTTTACGAGCTCCGGCCTGCTGGTGAGGTATCTCAAGGTGTTTGAAAAGAGCAATTACTCGAGCGTGAAATGGGTGCGGTACATGACGCGAGCCGGAAGTTACGAGATCAGGTTCGTTGGCCCCTCCCTCTGCACTTGTTGCACCCGCTGACTCAAACTCAAGGTTTTGATTCCACGTGTCTATTGTTTTCTTGCATCGGGCATCATGCACGTCCAAGCACTGCATAGCATTGGCGTCGGGGCGTTTCGGTTGTAAAATGTACATGTTGACTGAGGACACTGGGTATGATGTCGGCCCACTATGTCGGCGAGCTGGTTTTGATGTCCATGCAGATTGCCCGTCTCAACGGTGCCATCACTAACACCACCGTCGGTCCGCGCAACCTGAAGTGTCCACACCTTTGATGAGTTCTACGAGCAACGTCGTCTCGTTCTAAAGTTCTGTATCATGTCTGGGTCACTGTTGGTAATTTTCCAGCGAGATCAACAGTCGCTAGCACAATCTAACGCTTGCCCGCGGCGTGCGAGGGTGGTTTGTCCCTGGGCTCTGGGCACAGCCGGATATCGGCCAGGCGTGAGGAGGTTTGATCATACCAGCAGTAGCCCATGGGCCTTGCGTACAACGATGTTTGCACGTTAACCCTAAGACTTTCATGAAGGGTGGGTTTCTCCAAACACTGCTCTTTCCGTTTGCAACGACTTTCGGCTGACAGCGTGGAGGCCCGTACAAATGCCCAGTCTTCAACTGCGACAGTAGTGATGCCAACGGGGTCCCTTAACTCGGAAGCAACTGTGTCACCTGCAGCTCCCCTCGTCTCAGTCGAGACCGGGACCTCGGGGTAAAAGAAGGCTTATTGAAGCGAAGCTTCAATGATGAGACTTTGCTGTGTACTGTGTACATGGTGAAGCGAAGAAGGAACGCTTCGTTTCATTTACTGGGCCTTTTCGATTGAGTTCTCAGAGGAGCGATTGGTCGCCACAGCAAGTGGCGTCCGTTAGTCCCTTGCTAGCGTCGTTCAAACCCTTGCTAGCGGACGCCACGT
>MU857151.1:0-26631 GCA_033296705.1 Chaetomidium leptoderma | reverse complement strand
ATGGTGTTTATTTTATTTACCTCCATCTCGGGCGTCGTCGAGTAGACGGTAAAGTTGGCGACCATGTGGTTGTACACCCAGAGGCGCTCGCCGTGGTTCGGGGGCGGGGTGGCGCGTCTGTTGGCTCGCTCTTTCGCCGGGTTTCCCTTTTTTGCTACTACTGCTCTGTCTCGTGCTGCCGGGACCGGTACCGTTGGCGGCGCTGGTGCCGCCGCAGCGGCAGCAGCAGTAGCAGCAGTCGCTGCTTCTGTGCTGGCGTGCCGCACGCCTATTGCCGCCGTCCGCGCGCCATTGCTGCTGAGGATGAAGCGGCTGCTGAGCAGCGGCAGCGGCCGCAGGGAGTTCATTGTTCGTCGAGAGGGGCCCGGGATGTTTTCTCGGAACTGCTCGTGATTCGATTCGACCGGGAGTTGGCGCCGAGGGAGTCGGTCGGGGTCGGGAGGTCGACGCGTTTCGGATTAGGGGACGGCAAAGTGTGGAATGTCGTGATGCTTGTCCGCGCTCTCTCAGGCTGCTGGACCCAGAATATTTTTTGGTTGCATGGATGGAGCCAATTGACGGCGTCGACTGGCTGGAAATTATGGGTTTACTTCAATACTTTCAAACACCTTGTCCGTTGCTTTGCTTGGCACGAGACATAAGCGACCCTAACAACATTCGGCCAGTTCGAGACTGCACAAGGTTGCCCATCCATCATGAATCCGTGATATCTAAACATCCACTTTTTATTCTTCGGGTCTGAGGAATCTATCTACCTCTATCACCCATTGATCATTCGCTGATACAATCCAGCCGCCCCATTAGAAACAAAACCAGTTGCCATGCTAACGCTCCCCAACGCCATAATCCCACCCACCATCATTGATGCATCAGTCTGAGTCTGCTCCCGTATCTACACATCTCGCCGCCAACCATACACCCTCCCCCCATTAATCATAAATATCCTCATCCATCGAGTCCGGCGCAACCTCTTCGAGCGCCTCGTCCTCGTCCACCATCATATCATCCTCCTCCTCCTCGCTGTCGTGGTGGTTCGCGAGGACAGCGACCTTGCCATCGACGAGATCGACCTTGGCCACCTCGCCGTCGCGGATGTTGCCGCGCAGGATCAGGATCGCCATGCGGTTGAGCACCTCCTTCTCGAGCAGGCGCTGGAGCGGCCTGGCGCCGTACGCGGGCGAGTAGCCGGCCGCGCCGAGCTTGTCCTTGGCCGCGTCCGACACCTTGATGATGACGTTGCGGTCGTTGTCGAACAGCCTCTTCTGGATCTCCGAGATGCGCAGGTCGACAATCTTGCGGATCTCGCGCCTCGTCAGCCGGTTGAAGATGACGATGGACGAGATGCGGTTCAGGAATTCCGGCAAAAAGTAGTTGCGCAGCGCGTTCGTCACGAGCTCCTTGGTCGTCGGGTCGATTCTGCCGTCTTTAGCGTTGGGCCGAGCGAGATACTCGGCGCCGAGGTTGGACGTCATGACGACGATGCAGTTCCTGGCATCGACGACGCGGCCCTGGCCGTCCGTGATGCGGCCGTCGTCCATGAGCTGGAGGAGGACCGTCAGGACCTCCTTGGCCGCCTTCTCGACCTCATCAAAGAGGAGAATCGAGAATGGCTTGCGGCGGAGCGCCTCGGTCAGCTGGCCGCCGGCATCGTGGCCGACGTAGCCGGGCGGAGCACCGATCATGCGGCTGAGCGAGTGCCGCTCCTGGTACTCGGACATGTCAAAGCGGATCATGGCCTTGGCGTCGTCGAACAAGAACTCGGCAAGCGCCTTGGTGAGCAGCGTCTTACCGGTACCAGACGGACCGCAGAAGAGGAAGCTCGGGGGCTGGTTCGGGTTGCTGAGTCCGGACCGCTGCAGCCGGATCGCGTTGGACACGGACTGGACTGCCTCCTTTTGGCCGACCACAATCTTAGCTAGGGCGTGCTCCATGTGCAGGAGCTTCTCCCGCTCCGACGTCTTCAGCCGCGTCACCGGGATGCCGGTCCAGCGCGCGACAATCTCGTTGATCTGGTCGGGCCCGACAATGTCGGTCACCATAGAACCGCCAGAGTCGCCGCCCTCGGCGTTCAGCGCCGCGTCGGCGGCCGCCTTTTCCTTCTCGAGCTTCTTGATGATCTGCTCCTGCTCGGGAATCGCGTAGTACTGCAGATCGGCCGCGCGGCTGTGATCGCCCATCCTGCTGGCATCCTCCGCCTTCACGCGAAGGTTCTCCAGCTTCAGCTTGGCCTCCTGGATATCCTTGCCGCGCTGGCGCTCCCGCTCATACTTTTCGCGGAGCGGCCGCAGCTCCTCCTCGACGTTTTCGGCGTCCTGCTTCGCTTGGGCAAGGCGCGCCTTGGACGCGTCGTCCTTCTCGCGGGACAAGGCATGGATCTCGATCTTCAGCTGCCTCAGCCGACGCTCGAGCGAGTCGATGATCTCGGGCTGGGACTCCCGGGCGACTCGGACGGCGGCGGCGGCTTCATCAATCAGGTCGACGGCGGAATCGGGCAGTCTTCGGGACGTTAGGTATCGGGCGGCGAGGTTGGCAGCGGCAACGATGGCGGCGTCGGCGATGTTGACACCGTGATGGACCTCGTATTTCTCCTTGAGGCCGCGGAGGATCGAGACGGTCTCGGGGATCGACGGCTCCTTGACCAGGACCTGCTGGAAACGGCGCTCAAAGGCGGCATCCTTCTCGATGTACTTGCGGTACTCGGCCAGCGTGGTGGCACCGATACAGTGGAGCTGCCCTCTGGCCAACATGGGCTTGAGCAGGTTGGCCGCATCCATGCCGCCCTCGCCCGATGAGCCGGCGCCCATGAGCAGGTGGATCTCGTCGACGAAGAGGACGATCATATCCTTGGACTCTTGGATTTCCTTAAGGACACCCTTCATGCGCTCCTCGAACTCGCCTCTGTATTTGCTGCCGGCAACCAGGGCGCCCACGTCCAGGGAGAGCAGCTTGCAGGCCGCCAGGTTGTCCGGGACGTCGGCGTTGACGATGCGCTGGGCGAGACCCTCGACAACCGTTGTCTTACCCACACCGGGCTCGCCGATGAGGACGGGGTTGTTCTTGGTGCGGCGCGAGAGAATCCGGATGACGCGGCGGATCTCCTCCTCACGGCCGATGACGGGGTCCATCTTGCCTTCCCTCGCCATGGCGGTCATGTCGATGGTGAACTTGGCGAGGTTCTCGTTCTCCTGCTCCGTGTCGGCGTTCCGCGAATCGACGCGCTTGGTGCCGCGAATGGCTGTGATGGCGTCCTGCACCAGCTTGGGCTTGGGAATGTTGGCTTCCTTGAGGGCGTTCTGGATCGAGAGGTCTTCCGAGAGGGCCGTGATGAGATGGTCGACGGCAATGTAGGTGTCCTTCTGCACTTTCTGGAAGTCCATGGCCTTGCGCAGGACATTGTTGAAGGACGGCGCCATCGAGACCTGTTCCGGGGGCGGATCTTGGCTCGGCAGACGGACGAGCGTCTTCTTCAGCGCGCGGTCGAACAGTTGCGGATCGCCGTTGGCACGCTCAATGACCTGTCGGAAGAGGGAGCTTGTGGTGCCGGGCGGGGCATTCTGGAGGTCCTTGCTCTGGTCGGGAAGAGGGTCGAGGAGGGCGACGGCCAAGTGCACCGGCAGCAGCTGTGAGTGTGCATATTGCTCGGCCAGGACCATGGCGTCCTCCAACGACTTCTTGGCCCGGTCGGTAAACTCCATTTTCGAGTTCATTTTGGACTAGTAAAATGCGAGACCGATGTCTCGGGTAGTGGTGTTGCGTTGTACTCAAGTCGAGGGAGTAGTAAGGTGTTGATTTTTTGAGAGACTCAAAGTGACGTCAGGCGTCAGTTGGGAGAATGCGCGATAGCAGAAGTCTGTCTGCGCTTCGCTAGTTTGATGAGCAATGTTTGAGATGGGGAGTTGTTTGTGTACGAGAAGAGACAAAGAAGCCTTCCTGCGAGTGATGAGGCACGAATATATCGTGCGAAGTTGAGGGGGAGTAAACGGGTTGTTGGCCTCGAAGCTCGAGAGAGTACTCGAAGTGGGATGGATGACACCACCAAGTGCGAGCAGCAACGAGCAGCAGCGAGCAACAGCGAGCAGCAGCAGGGCTCTCGGCGCATCATCCCGCAGGCTCCAGAAGCCGCTCGAACATTCAGGCCAACGCGGGGTAGCTAAACGGCCAATGAGGGGCACAGGTTTCATCCCACCTCGCCACAAGCGGACTAGCGGCTTGGCTGACAGCAAAGTGACGACATGTGGTGAGACCCGCAAGGCTGCTCCTTTGCTCCTTCAGTGCGAGAGTGCATCCGCACTTGACTCAGGGAGGCATGTATGTACAACTACATAGTGCGTTCACTAACTTAAGAGGCAGCATCGCGATGAATTTTCATCTCAGGAATCCCAATGGCAGAAATGCCAGAGTTCATCGCAGTCCGAAAGCCAGTACCAATCTAATTATTTGAGCGCGCGTCTTCCGGCAGCCAGCGATCGACAACAGAAAAGATGCTGAGCGGAACCGTTTGTTGATCTCCTTCAAGGACGGTAAGGACGGTAATTGTGACGTCCAGGCACGTCACCTTACTTGGCAATTCTCGACCATGAGTCGGTGTTAGTTGTGCCAATCGATCATACGAAGATCACGAACAGCACCACGCCAGCTCCATGTTCAACAGGATCAAATCCCTGACTAAGAAGATGGCGAGCCTAGCGAGCATGGGCGCGAATCGAAGCATGATCCACTTCACCGAGGCCATGAAAGTCGTCTACGGCAACGTCGACCATCTCTCGGAAGAGGCCGCCCGCCGGTGGACCGCCCCGGATAAGCCCGGCGCCGGGGGCCATCACGGCCGGTACCTGTGGACGGATGCCTTTGGCGTCGTCAACTTCATCACCCTATCCAAAGAGACGTCTTCCCCTGTCTACCTCACCCTCGCCAAGCAGCTCGCCCACACGGTCCACAACATCCTCGGCCGCACCCGCGATGGCACCGCACGCCTACCACGGGCAACCGACGCCGAGCCCCTCAACGGCGGGCTCCGCATCGGCAAGGTCGCCGACCACGGCCCGGACTGCGACGGCCAGTACCACCACTACCTGACCCTCTGGATGTTTGCCCTCAACCGCCTGGCTTTGGCGACAGGCGAGAAGGAGTACAACCAGCTCGCCGTGCAGCTCGCCAAGGCCATCCACCCGCACTTTGTCATTGGCAGAGACGAGGATGAGGCCGCCCTCCACATGGTCTGGAAAGTATCCACCGACATGGATTCGGTTCTGGTCTCTTCCGAGGGCCACCTCGACGCGGCGACGGGATGGGTGGTTTACCGGCTGCTACAGCGAACCGCGGAGCACCTGGATGGTCCTTCCTCGTCGTCGTCGTCGGGGGTGCTGAGCAGCGAGATTGCCGACTACGAGCGGCTCATGGGCCGGAGCGGCGGGAAGCTGCACGCCAGCCGCGACCCGCTAGACCTAGGGATGGGGCTGTGGATGTGCCACTTTTTCCGGGACGAGGAGTGGGCGATGACGTTGGGCAGCCAGAGCCTGGAGATGGCGAGGATGGTGGTACTGGACCGGGAGAAGGGGCTGATGGCGCGGGACGCGTCGCGGAGGTTGGCGTTTCGCGAGTTTGGCACGTGTCTGGGCCTGCAGTGCTACGGGGCCGACGACGAGATCAAGAGGGAGGTGGAGGCCGTGGTCAATTTCTGGCATCACTATATCGAGGAGTCGACCGACGAGGATCTGAGGCCCATCTCGCTGGTCATGTATGCCGCCGCGCTGATACCCGGAGGTGAGTTTCCTGATCGTCTTGTGAGGGGGCATGGCATAGCATGGGCCTGCATGGCAACAATGGCTGACGGTGTTTTTAGCTTGGCGGGATGACTATCTCGGAAGTGGGTAGACCTAGTCTGGTGGTCTTTCTGCAAAGGGGAAGAAGTGTGAGTCCCTCGAAACGTACGACAGCAGTCAAATATCTCGTTCTACATTGTAGACCGAGACAGTCTCGGAATTTAATTGTCCCTTGTTGGTTCATACCTTGTAGTTCTGTCTGCCTTCACATGAAGCTCGGGCAATTGGTCTAGTGGTATGATTTTCGCTTCGCATCGTCGGTCTCCTGCGCTTGTGAAAGGTCACCGGTTCAATTCCGGTATTGTCCATTCTTTTTCGCTTTATTTACGTATTGTTCCTTTTTTCCTTTCTGGCAATTCTTTCATTCTGGAATGGTCGTTTCGAGTTGTCTCGATGCAAAATACAGATGTACTCTGATCTGCCAACAGGGAAGGAGGGGAAGTTGGCGCTCTAGGGTTAGGGTATGGCTTGGCATCTTCAATGTTGATTTGATGATTCTCACCTCGTGATTCTCATTTCATCTCATTTCATCTCATTCCCTGATTCAACCATCTCGGCCTCACCTTCCAGGACTCCAGGAAGCAGCAGCACCTGTTTTGACGCCAAGCTGGCTTGACATTTGTCGCGACATTTTCCTCAAAATGCGACACCTCACGCTCTTCCGCCGCGCGCTCTCAACAAGTCGTTGCCTCGGCGAGGGCGTTCCGAAGGGCGTCCCGACCGGTTCCAAGGGTCCAGCTCAGGCTCAAAACACGGCTGTTCGTCGTAATTTAGCAGTCGGCCAGCGACGACTCCCTGCTATCTTTGCACGAGGGGGAACGTCCAATGGCTTGGTCCTGTGGAAGAAGGACCTGCCGCGGGAGTCTGAATGTAGGTAACTGAACTGAAATAATCTATCATCACGAGAGGAAGCGTGTGGCCGCTGACATGCGCGGTTGTTACCTACCTAGGGAACCATGTGCTCCCCGCGCTCGTAGGGTCGCCCGACCCGTACGGCCGCCAACTCGACGGCATGGGCTCGGGCCTCTCGTCCACGTCTAAAATTTGCATCCTATCACCGTCAACGAACCGTGGCATCGCCGACGTTGATTTCAGCTTTGTCCAGGTTGGCGTCAAGGACGGCCGCCTAGACATGGCCGGAAACTGTGGCAACATGCTATCCATCGTTGGCCCCATCGCCTTCGACCACGGCTTCTACGAGCAACGGAATATTCGCACCAATCCGAAGCCGGGTCCAGGGACCGCCGTGGTGCGCCTTCGCAACACCAATACATCCAAAGTGGTGTACGCAAAATTCCTCGTGGCCGGGGACCCCCTTAGGTATTCCCCCCAGGGGCATTTTGAAATAGATGGAGTACATGGGAAACAGTCGCGTATCGATCTCACCTTCATCGAACCCGGAGGCGCCAAGACGGGCCGAACCCTACCAACAGGCAACCCGGTCGACACCCTCAACCTACCGGATGGCAGCACCATCGAGGCGTCCCTTGTCGACGTGTCCAACCCAGGCGTGTTTGTCCGCGCCTCAGACCTCGGCCTCCAGAACCCCGCGTCCCTTGATCCTGCCGCGGTCGGGGCCGACGCCGCGCTGCGGGCCCGCCTAGAAGAGATCCGCCAGGCCGGCGCCTCCATGATGGGCCTCGACCCCAAGATAGAGAGCGTGCCCAAGATTGTACTTGTGTCCCCTCCGGCCGCGTCTCCGCAGAGCTCCAGGCTCAGCATCAAGTGCCTCGCTCTGTCGATGGGGCAGGCACACAAGGCTGTGCCGCTAACGCTAGGATTGTGTCTTGGCACTGCCGCGCGACTGCCGGGAACGATACCGAACCAGCTCGCCGTCGGCACTGCGGAGAATGACAAGATCATCATTGAGCACCCGGCTGGCAAGTTAGACGTCAATGCGAAGGTTGAGGATGGGGTAGTCCGCTCTGCTAACCTATGGAGAACTGCTCGTGTGCTCATGGAAGGCGATGTATATTACTGAGGACGGGGAAGAGTTAATACTGCTGGTCAGATCCAATAATAGCCTGCCCCCTTCCAAAAGGCAAGCCCAGCAGGCCGAAAACTCCACAGCTGCAGGGATGCTGGGGAAAGAAATCAGAGTCTCGGGAACGGCAGTTTATTAAGCGTACTCGGGGCTTTCGGATTCCCGGGCTTTCGGATTCCCGGGCTTCACACACCACTGCTTCGCTCCTTATACGCGGTATCCAATCGAGTGCTTTCTCACCTGATCGTCGTTCTAAGCCGTCCGTCAGCTTGCGGAAGTCTCGGCCTGTCAACCCATGGGCCTGCTGTTGGTCCCCGCCACACTTCCTCTCGCCAGGATGTTACAGAAAACGACCACTTCGGACGTCTGCTTTTGGCGTATTGATTACTCATAGCCTTGAGACTAAATCTGGCAACACGGGGAAGAGAGATCTCGATTCGTTTAGCATGCGCGGGAGGACCCCGTATCCGGTAGTATTACCTCGTATAGCTCAGCCAAGCTGCTGCCAAAGCGAGCCTGTCGGCCCGAGCCCTACCGCTCAGCTCTGAAAGCTGCTCCCCTGCCGCGGTACGTTCAAGACTAACCGCAAGCCTCATCTGAAACATTACTGGGTGAGTGAGTGATAGTTAACTATTCTAGCACTTCAGCAGGTCTGATGTCCGTCCCTAGCGCCTGACGCGCAGCCGCAAGGGACTTACTTGTCTCTCGCGCTTACGAGCAAACTGGAAACGGCCACGATTCATGTTCCCATTCGTTGCCACCATAACCCTTTATCTTGCTTCCGGTGCCATGCCTCTGGGTACTGTACCTGCACTGCAACCGGCATTCCGAAACGCTGTGTTTGTTAGTTGCCCCTTTGAGACGACACCATCGGCACATACAGTAGTACGTGATGCGTTGAGACGATGGATCACTTCAACGCAACAGTCAAGGACGGAAAACTGGTCAAGACTCGACGGGGCTTGCAGGTCTCGAGGCAAAAGTTCAACGGGCTGTCTTTCGTCAACACATCACCCCACGACACCAGCTCCGGACCGGATGCATCAGGGGCAACAGGAGTGCCCGGGCCCGCCCAGCACGAGATCAGATTCGTCGAAGAGGGGAGCGAGTCTCAAAGCGAAGGGATTCATAGGAAGGATGCCGACCACCTCGAGTGCTCAGACACATCCCAAGGGACGACGAAACGGCGACCAAGGCCCAGCCGGAGGGGGAAATCGCCAGCAAGGTCGAAGGCAGGGACACCGCCCCATCCCTCTCCTCCTCCACCATTCCAAGAGCGAAGCTTCCAACTCGACCATACAGCCGCAAGCCGGGATGTGCTCCATATTGGCTCCAACTCAGACACCAGGACCCCGATACCGGGTCCGCCACTTTTGTCCGAGGAAGATTGGTCGCTGTTCGAACGCTACTTTCACCACATACGGCGTAGTATGTATCCCTACGAAGACCTGCTCACGTACAATCCAGCAAGGGCCCCCGACTTCCACGCCATGGTCACGGCCGACGTGGCTGCGCTACACTGCGTGTTGATGTGCGGGAGCATCATCGAAGCAGTCAGCTCCCAGGCAGAGCCGAAAGAGCTCGCCTACCACATCTCGAAAATATGTGCCATTCTCAACCAGAAGCTGAACCAGGACCACGCTGCTGATGCCGTGACACTACATTGCATCGCGACGCTGGCCTCGGCGGGGGTAAGTGTGGTCTGTCTACTACCCCTGAGCGTTACACGAATGGAGTGCGGCTGACCAGTCAACCACCAGTGTTACGTCGGCCGTCTTGATCACTGGCACCTGCATATGAGTGGCCTAGGGAAGGTGCTCGACCTAAACGGGGGGTTGGCTGGGCTGCCGCCGTGGCTGCTGGCCGAGATACACAGGTGAGCCCGCCCAGTCTCTCGGTTTATATCTGAAAGATGACAACCCGTAACTAATAGAGACCAAACAGGGTTGATCTCAAAGGCTCAACCGCCCTCGCATCAAGCCCCTGTTTCCCCTTCACTCAACAATACAGCTCCATCTCCACCACCATCCTCCCCCTTGATGTACGCGAGCAAACAGCAAACTCAATCTCGGCCCTCCTAATCCCGCTCCACATCCACCCCGAAGTCATCACCACCCTCAACTCCCTAACCACCTTCGCCTCGGCCATCCATCAAGCCCGCCAATCCCCAGACCCCCCAACCCTCGACCCCCACGCCTTCACCGAGCAATGGCAAGCCATCACCCACGCCCTGCTCTCGAAACCCACCCCGCTCCGCGACGACACCCAACACAGCAACCCCTACTACCAGCCACCACCCCCCTCGGACAACAACAACAACAAATACATGTCCACCCACCGCCTCCTCCCCTCCTCCATCCCCATCCTCCCCACAGCAACAACAACCTCCTCCGGGGTAGGGGTAGTAGTAGGCCTCGAACCCGCCCTCCGAATCACAGCCCTCCTCTACCTCAAAGAACTCCTCCCCGACTTCCCGCGCAACCTGGGCGGTTATGCCGTCCTCCTGGCTCTGCTCCGCTATCATCTGGAAGAGGTCATGGTTTGGTTACGTCAGCCGGATGATGGGGTGGTGCTTTTACGTGGTCCCGAGTGTAGGCGGGTGGTGGCGAGTGTTTGTCTTGTGGGGGATACTGTTTCGCGGATTGCGGATGGGAATGAGGGCCGCCGTCACGCTCTGACGACGGCGGATGATGATGATGATGATGGGGGGGAGTGTTATCCGCGGGAGGTGTTTCGGGATTGTTTGAGGGAGGTAGTAGGGTTGGAAGATGTTGATGATGATGGGTTGGATGAGGGGGATTTAAGGGTATTGTTTGATCTGGGGATGGTGTGTCGCGGGGGAGAAGAAGGGGAGGGGTGGGATGGATGGGCGGCGTTGAGGGCGATTGTACGAGGCTAGATATAATATGTGTTTGGCGTAATGGGGCAGGTAGATGAATAGATATCTGGGTGGGAAAGGGATGTAATGTAGATGGCGACGGGTTGGATGCAGATAAACTGGGAACCCAGTGAGCAGGTGTGCGACAACATCATCGGCACGCAGGTGGATGAGATAGAACCAACAGCTGGTCTGTTGGTCAAACAAAGCACTCGGAACACGTATGTATGAGATGATCGAGACAAAGGACAGATGCTCAATACTTCCCAGCCGGCATCCTCCTACCTAAAGCCAATTCCAAATTGTCTCCCGCCCATCAGGTCAATAATACATGTTACAATCTCGCCAATCCCATCTTTCTTTCACTCCTCATCACCAGCATCCACCATGCTAGTATCACCCTTTTCGCCTTCCTCCGCGCCACTCGCCGCTGCCCCAGGGGTAGGCGCATCGCCCGCCACCGCAGCACCCTCACCCTCCTCCTCCTCCTCGTCATCGCTCTCTTCCACAATCCGCCCGCGGCGCGACCTCTTGGTCTGCGGCCTCCGCGCAACAGTCTCCTCTTCCTCGTCCTCCTCACCACCACCCCCACCACCCTCACCCGCATCACGCCCCTCCTCCTCCCCAGCATCCACATCCATCCGATCAGCATCCTCCTGCTGGTCACCCGCACCAGACGACCTCCTCCGCTGCCTCCGCTGCCTCTGCCGCCGGCCCCCCGCGGCCTCCTCCTCCTCCCCCTCCCCAGAACCAGACGCAGGCGTCCGGCTCCGACTCTTACTCTTCCCCGTCGACCTCTCCAGCGCACGCTCGGCACGCTCAAGCGGATCCTCCTCCTCCTCCTCATCCCCCCCCTTTTCCCCATCCTCATCATCATCACTATCCACCACAATCTCGGCCGACTTGAACTTGGCACTCTCCTTCTTGCTCGCCAGCCGAAGCCTCTTCTTGGGCCTCCTCTTCTCCCCGCCGCCGTTGCCGCCAGCCGAATCCTCACCGTCAGTATTATCGCCGCCCATCGAGGCAGCCTTCTTCTTCCTGCTTTTGCTGGTACCACTCTTGGTGGACCGCGGCTCACCGGACCTCGAGTCCCGCTCCCTACGAGAAGAGCCAGCAGCAGGCCTCTTCTTGCGCTTGACCTTGTCGCCCGTCTCGCTGTCGGTGGTCATCTCGGCCTCGATGCGAGCGCGCTCCTCCTCGGCGCGCAGCGAGCCGAGCGCGCGGTCCTGCGTGGTGATGGCCTCGCGCTCGCGGCGGATCTTGGCCTGGCGCGCGCGCTCGGCGTCCTCGACTTTTTGGCGCTCCGCCTCGCGCCGCCGCAGCTCCGTCT
The DNA here is from genome assembly GCA_033296705.1 of Chaetomidium leptoderma. NCBI lineage: Eukaryota > Fungi > Ascomycota > Sordariomycetes > Sordariales > Chaetomiaceae > Chaetomidium > Chaetomidium leptoderma. Next base: position 14,617 of record MU857151.1, on the reverse strand, counting down.
GCCGCTGCTCGAGCGCCGCCGCGAGCTTCTCCTTGTTCTTGGCCTCGTACTCGCGCTGGCTGGCGAGCGCCCGCTCGAGCTGCTTGCGCTGCGTGTTGCGCGCCATGTTGGCCCGCTGTTCCATGTCGTGCTTGGGGTAAGGGGGGGAGGGGGACGAGGCGATCTCGTCGAGCGCTTTGATGGCCGCTTCGAGACCCTCGGCGGCTTGTTCTAGTTGGAACGAGGTGCGCTCGCTGTCGCGCATCGAGTGCAGGGTCAGGGCGAGTTGGATTTGCACAAAGGCGACGTTGAATTTGAAGTGGAGCTGGTCGGGTGCGACCGAGAGAGCCTGGGAGGGGGGGTTAGTGATGGGGGGAGCGGGAGGATGGATGGATGGATGGACGGATGGAAAGGCTTACCTTCTTGGCGTGTTCCAATGCCATCTTGTAGGCTTCGAGGTTTTTGTCTGCCCGGCCCTTGTTGAGCCAGGTCCGTCCGAGGCATGAGAGGATGCCGGCGTCGTTGGCTTTGCCCTCTTTGGAGAGCGCAATCTCGTAGCTCTCAACGGCCTTGGTGAACTGCTTCAACTCGGCGTAGATGTGGCCCAGGTTGACGTAGACGTGCGCGTCCTGGATGGTTTCGCGCACCTTGATGAAGATCTGCAGGGCATTTTTGTAATCCTTCTTGTCCTCCACGAGCGCAATGCCGATGCCCTGAGCCGCATAGGCGTTCTTGGGATCGAGCTGCAGCGCCTTGTCGAAGAACTCGACTGCGCGGTTGTATGCAGCACTCCGCTTCTGCTTGTCTTGATCTGTCTCGCGACGCATCTCACGGGCAGACATGAGGTGCAGGTTGCCCATACCGACGAGTGCGTAGCGATCATGCTTGTCGTAGTTCTGCAGAGTGTGCTTGTAGTGCCGCTGCTCGGGATCCTCGGCGATGTTGGCCGGTCGCTTCTTGGAGGTCACCTTGCTCAGGAACCAGCCGTACAGGGAGCGGACCTCCAAGTCTGACGAATTCTCCTGGTAGAGCTTGGCTACCGCATCCGGGCCCTCCTTATTCGGGTTCTTGCGCAGCTTGATGTAGGCCAGCCGCGTCCGCGCATCTGTGTAATCGCTGTGGCGGCTCAGTAGATGCTCGTACGTCTCGATGGCCTTGTCAAGGTCGCCTTCATACTCGTAACTCCGGCCAAGATTGAAGGGGATTGTCGTCAACAGGGCATCGATGTCCATATCGCTCTCGGTTTGGCTGATGCGAGCGCAAGAGTCGAGAGCAGCCTGGAAGAACTCGGTAGCAAGATGGTGTTTTCCATCCTGGGAGTAGAAGCAGCCAATGTTGTTCAGGAGCTGTGGTGGCAGGAGTTTGCGAATGGCAGCGCGGGTCGCCGCGTCATCTTCTGCGTCGGCAGGGTACTCTGACTGGGGAACCTGGTCGAGCTCCAGCTGCTCAACTTGCTGGAGACACTGCTGCGCCTTATCCGGACTCTCGTTCTCGTACAGGCGCGCAAGGTTGAGCAGAACGGCGGAATCCGGTGCGAGGTTCTTCTTGGGGTCTTTCCACGCGGAGCGGACGCCCTCCAGGAGCCCAACGGCCTTCTTCGCCTCGGCGCTCTTGTCTTCCTTGACCGCCGCGGACTGGTTGGCAAACACCTCCTCGGCGTAGAGAGTACCGAGCAAAATCATGGCCTCGTAGTTCTTGGATTGCTGGATCATCTTCTCCAGCCGAAGCTTCGCCTCGCCGAGGTCGTTCTTGAGCACCGAGAGCTGGGCCACGCCAAACTTGGCAGGCAAGTAGCCACGCTCAGCACCACCCCTGGCGTCGTCCGCACGGCGGTAGTAGTCGCTAGCACGCTCCAAGTCACCGTCGTAGTGCTCCTTCCGGGCAAGCAGATACCAGCCGTCACTAGCAATGGCGTTGACATCCGTGTGGTGGATAGCCTTGTGCGCAAGGGCGTCGACGTTTGCGAATTGCTTCCGGGAGAGGAAATAGCCGGCGAAGGTGGCACAGGTAAGGGGGAGGGTCTTGTCGAGCTTGAACGACTTTTGCGTGTATTCGGTCATGGCTTTCTTGTATAGCCGGATGAACTCTGGGCTGTTGGTCGGCACATGGCCGCTGGCGTCAAGATGATAGAGGCCGAGCAGAATGTTTGCGTATTTGGAATCTGGGTTGATCTCGAGACAGCGCTCCCAGGCGATCTTGGCATCGTCCTTGAAGCCCAGCTGCCAAAAGCAGCAGCCAATGCCGATGCGCGGGTCCGGATCAACCATGTCTGGCATCTTGGCGAGCACGTCTTGGTAGGCAGCCAGCGACTCTGGGTACCGGCCGAGAGAGAAGAGGGCTCGTGCCTTGCCCATGACCGCCAGCATGTTCTTCCCTTGTGAAACCCGAATCGCTTCCTCGAACGACTTGAGGGCGTTGCGCAGCTGCTCTGCCTTGTGCGAGTCGACCGCCCCCGGGGCCTTTGACTGTGGCTGAAGCGACGCCTTGAGAAGGATCAGGACACCGCGGGCTAAAAAGAGGGGCGGAAAGGCTGGGTTGATTCGCGACGCGTCGTTCAGGCTCTGGGTGGCCAACTGGAGATAGTATTCCTTGGTCTTCGCCTCGGAAACCAGGGAACCTTCGGGGGCGACTCTCGGGGCCTCCCTGCTCTTCCATAGATACAGCCAGCAGATGCAGGTGATGATGCTGAGCTTCTCGCGCTGGTTGGCCTGCAAGACATTGGCGCCGCGGATGAGCATCTCGATGGCAAAGTCAATTTTGTTCTGCTTCGCGTATGCCAGGGCGACCGTCATCCAATATATCCGGGGGGACTGCTCGTTCTCGAAGACGGAGCAGAGCTCGGTCGGGTCGTCGGGGAGCACTTGGAGGTCGATCTCGACCTCGACATCATCTTGCATGGGGATGTCGATGGTGGATGGGATATCGGAGAAGCGCTTGCTCTTGGGAACGCCGTCGGCGAGTCCATTGGCGCCATTCGCGGGCCCGTCGGAGCCGTTGGCTTGGCTGCTCAAAAGAGTCGAAGCCATGGCGACTCAGCGTCGACGCGTCTAGCGTGAGGTGTCGCGGGTCGAGGTTGGGGTAGCGAGCTGTCGGGGAGCACTTGTCTGGCTTGGATCCGATTGCTAACTCGCGGTATCGAAGTCGCGAGTACGCAGCAATCAGCAAGTCGTCGGTGGTTCGTGGAGTTCGTTCGGGGGATATTGCATTCGCAATTGCATTTGGATCTGGCAGCAAAAGGTGGTTCGGTTGAAGTTCGATTTTGAAAGTTAGAATCGCATTGTGGGTGGTCGGCTCGTGGTGCTTCGATGAAAGTCGATGCTCGGCTCTCGCGTAGAGGGAGGTATTGTCGCGTCGGCCCGTTTGCTATTGTCCGCTATTGAGGCGAGGCCGTGAATAGGAGTCCACTCTTGTGAATGGCGCGCAGTGCGGCAGTGGGGCCCGAGGCTGAAAAGGCTTGTGCAGTGGGGCCCTGCAAAGAAATCGTCGTTGCAGGCCACCCTTGCAGCGATGAAGCTCTCCCATTGGGCAATGGGCTTGGGTCGTTTCTTATGAACCACCCCTGAACAACAAGGCTGCCTGCCAACTCCATCAGCTTCGGCATTTTCACTCTCAAATTCACAGTTCAGAGCATTTGATTTAAACATTTTGGAAGGTTTTATTGCTTATATTTTGTGCCATTTAATTGCTCTAGTTTAATTTTAGTTCGGTATCATGAGCAACACAACCCCTTTCGTCTCGATCTCGATCTTCCTAAATCGGTAAATCTTGGAGGCGAGCAGTGGCCGAGCACCACCATGGACCAAGTCGAGAGTTGAGATTGTGTTCCCAAATAAACTGCAACTAAGCTTTAGGTGTTGGAAGTTGCGATAATCTCTCGACCCGCCATTGTCGACTGTGAACGTATCAGTACCGCACAATGTTTCCTCCTTGGATCAGGACACGCTCGGCTTGTTCACGTTTGTGGCCGGGCAGGACCTCGAACCATGCCCATGAGTGCGGCTTCAACGAAAGCCAGAAACTCGCACTGTTACTTCACATGCTCCCCGTACTGCTTCTGCGATTCCTTGACAACTTCGAACCCGATTTGGTGATTTCTGTTCGGTCATCATTACCATCGACCGATAACTACCCCGCCCTTGGTCCTTTACTCTCTCTCTTTCTTTCACTTTCTCTCTCTGTTATTCCACCACAGATGACAGAAGCACAGTTCTCTCCACAACATACCCCATCGCTTGAGTGCTCGTTTCATTCTTCCCAGGCCGCGACGGAGTCGCTTGCTCCTCTGCACTTCCGTTGTCGCCCGACTCACCGAACTCACTGATGGCGCCCTCAGCCTATTCCACCGACTTCCACTCGAGAAGAGTGCTTGTCCAACGAGCTAAAAGCGGTGATTGGTACGTATAACCTGAATCAACTCTCCCCCTTTACGGTTGCCCGGCAAGCACGGTGAAGCGACAATGGTTTTGTTTAAACTACTTTAGAATCAATCGGGGGGATGCAGAGTCGCTGACATGGCTGTTTTAGTTCTGGGTGGGACTGCCTGGGTGATGCAGCACAATTCGGCATCATCCTCATTGTCGTCGCCTTTGTGTTGGTTCTAGCGTACCTCTACTGGCGGCTGAAGATCAAACCCAATCTTCTCCCTAGTGGCCGCAACGACAACCGAGCCCCGGCCACCGGGTATTGGGAAGTCTCGAGAAGGGACCCCAACAGAGTCTCAATCACCATTTATCGGGAGCCAAGGACTTTGAGTGGCCCGGAAACTGGTGAGACAGAAGTCCGGGCCCCAGCGCGCAACAAAGGAGACAATAGGCCGAGCCAACTTGAGGAAGACATCACCGATCACGCACCGAAACAGCTCAGAGCAGTTGGCACTTCGGAGATCCATCTGGTTCCACCACCACCGCCACCGCTGCCTCCGGTTTTCTGGACTGCCGCTGCTTCAATCACCCCGCCTCCGCCCCCTTTTGGGCCTCCAACTTTCATACCTCCAGGGCCACCTCTCCCACCATTCGAGCCTCCAACTTTCTTGCCTCCGGGGGCCGCTCCCACTCCTCTATACCCAAACCCCCTTGGTTTTGGCACAGCAGCAGCTCATTGTCCACCCGATGCCCCGCCACCCTACTTCCATTACCCTGCCCCGCAAAACTTTCAAGGTCAAGATCCGAGGCTGGTGAATGTGGCGCCTGCGCAGCAAGCTTGCGCGCCTCCGCCAGCCCGATCTTCGACTCCTCCAAGGAATAACAATAATGGGACGAACCACGCGACTCCGCTGGCTGAAAACCAGGGCCAACGGCGGCGTTGGTTTTCCCTGGGTTCAAGGGCTCCCCCAGTGGGACATGCCAGGACTTTGTCTGATTCGTCGTCTACGGTTGCTCGGTCCAGATCGCCTTCACCTCGGCCGCCTTCAACCTCCCCAATGACGCATGATTATGGAAGGGGCCGTCCGAGACGTCCGTCCGGGAGGCGGCCGCGGGCTTCCTCCCCGAGGGATCGCGAGACTGGTCAGCACCCGCAACGCCCGCGGCACAGCTCCCACAGCGGCACACGGAGCCAACAGCATGACAACCGCCGGCCTCGATCTGAGTCCAGCATCGACTCCAGCTACATCAACACCAGCGTTGAAACGGTATACGACAACCAAGGACCCCATGCAGAGTTCCGACGTCAAGCGGCCCACCAGTCTCGTAGTCCAGAGAGACGTGGCCGCCGCGACAGCGTCCGAGAAAGCCGTCGTCCGAACTCGCCCGACGCCATTCCTCTTTCCAACTTACTTCGGCAGCGGCTTCCAACCTCGCCGGGCCCAAGAAGGCAGCCGAGTCCCGATTTTCCATTCCCAAGCCCCGAACGCCGTCGGGCACGGGTGTCGTTCACACTTCCCGGAGAATCGGATGACGTGTCTACCTCTTCGACGCGGAGCTCGGAACCTCGAAGGCGTTCCAGCGCCCGGCTGCCCCGACGGCCACGGAGAGACGGTCATGGTGGCCCTCACAGGCAGCACCCGCAAGACAGAGGAGAGAGGGGGCAACCTGGATTGGCTGGTCGAGTCTCGGGGGCGTTTTATCGGATGCGGCGGGCGTTGCGCGGTGAGGAGTAGAGAGCGGTTGCTGCGGCATTGATTCCTTTGGATCAGGGGAATTTGTGGATGTATGGGTTGAAGTTAAGTGACAGCTCGGGCCAAGTTGGAGGAGGGCTTTGCTGGATTGCCACGGGCCAACACATCTATGAACTTGTAGGGAGGGCGGCGGAGGAGGGAGATATTTTGTAGGTTACGTTTTGACGGCCTTGTATGATACATGTAGCTCTCAGGCTGTCGGCAGTGCTCAACACAGCCCAAGGCATGCAATTGATGAACTCTGCGATCGGCCCGTGCCGAATGCTCCACCGATGAGCTAAGAAGATCAATGGCATCATCAGAACCTAAGAGCTGCAGCAGTGAGGACTCTGAGAAGTAAGGCTAGCGTGAGAGCTATCTTTTAAAGTAGAAGCCTTCTGAAACCGAGCCCGAAAAGATGCCAATTTCTTTTTTACAGCATAGACAAATATTCATCGCCAGGGATGGAAGGATTGTCCAAGAAAACCAGGCTGATCAAGCGGGTCGGCTTCAACTTCCCCAGAGCACAGTGAGCGCTCACGGACCACTGTGTAAGTTGACTGTGTGGGGCTTTAACGCAATCGCCTTACGTAAGGTCAAGCGTGGCCTGAGCGGGACCGTCGTCATTCTCTTGGCAGGCTGTGCCTCGCATCTGACAAGCTTCGGCCCACCCAGCAACGTTGGAACCTGGAACAACATCCCTCCCCAGACGAGCGGCGAATCAGCCTTGCCGACAACACCCAAACGTTTCGCAATCGAAAAAAGTACTGAATATCCTTGAGCAATTCCCCGCCCATTTGCAGCGACCGCGCATAACTGCCAGACAGCACACGGCCGATCGCAGCCACGACCCCGCGGTCCCTGGTTCCCCGGCGCCCCGGTTCCACCCCGCGAAGCTGAGCATCGAGCTGCACTGAGCTGTGCTGAGCTGTGTTTGCCCGTCAATCAATCCCCGTGCTTGCGGCGTCTGTTTTCATCCCACCTATGCTTGCAGCCAGGCAGCCTTACTCCTCATCTTTGTCACAATCACCGTCAGAAGCTCGGCACCATGTGGAATGACGAGGATAACAACCCCTATGGGGGGAGCTTTGAGCGCAGAGACTCCTTTGCGTCCTCGGCCAACCCATCCTCACCCGTCACGCACGACTGTGAGTTTTCCTGTGCATTCCCTGTGTCACCACAGAGCACCACCGCGCCTGTTCAAAATGATGCCATCTACGGGCTTTCATGACATTTCCCTGGAGTCTGCTGCCGACGACGATGCTGATTTCGACTGGGTGGAGGTAGACCCTCGATACGACGTCCCCAACACACCATCTTCCACGGGCGATGAAGCTCCCCGCCACGAGTCCACAGATGCCGAGAGCGACGAGGAAGAATATAATGCCCGCTCCCAGGGCGAGCTAGTGCCGAGAACCAAGCCCGGCGGATACGACAGCCGCGTGGAGCAGATGCTCTACGAGAACCCGGAACTGCCCATTCTGATCACCGAGGCAGGAAAGACCACAGAGAGCGGGAGGTATATCGTCTACACAATCAAGACTGGAGTAAGTCCCAAGTCGCAGGTCCCTGGTTAATCAGCCCGACACTGACAGACTGTCGCTAGGAGCTTATAGTACGCCGCCGATACTCGGAGTTTGCATCCCTCCGAGAGGCACTTACAAGACTACACCCGACCCTCATCATACCCCCAATTCCAGAGAAGCACACCATGGCCGACTACGCCGCCAATCCTACCAGTGCGAAACAGGACCAGCAAATAATCGATCTGCGGAAGCGCATGCTGGCCGTATTTCTAAACCGGTGTCGGCGGATGGAACAGGTCCGCACGGATGGCGTCTGGTGGCGGTTTCTGGATCCCAACTCGAGCTGGGTAGGTTGCTATCGATGTTCAAATGGGGGGTGGGTCGTTTGTTGACATTCTACAGACTGAAGTCCTGCACTCGCACCCGGTCGCCTCCATTCCCAAGTCCATCATGAGGGCACCTCCTCTGGATCCGGCCAACCCTACTCCAGGCCACGAATTTCTTCCCGTGCCAGCGGGCTCTTCAAAGCTCAAATCGGCACCTGCAGCCCCGGCACCAGACAGTGTGGCTGGTGCGCAGGTCTTTGCCCGCTTCCCGCCGGACAGCAGCAACCTCAGCGAGCAGGAACTCGATCCTTACTTTACCGCCTTCGAGACGTCTATCAGGGAGCTCGAATCGCTACTTATGGGCTCGATGGAAAAAGTCAACCGGCGGACATTGAGCCATTTATCATTCTTGGCGTCAGACCTCTCCGAGTTGGGCGCTAGATATAATGCCTTTGCACTGTCAGAGCCAACCCAATCGCTCTCCCCCGCAATTGAGAGGATAGGGCAGGCTGCCGACTCTTCGTACATCGCTACCGAGGAACTGTCGAGTTCTCTCGGCGCAAGCTTCGCAGAGCCGATGCGTGAGAACGCGCAGTTTGCAGGCGTCATCAGGAGCGTCCTGCGGTACAGGGTGTTGAAGAGGGTGCAGCAAGACATGACAGCAGACGAGCTCCACAAGAAGAAGGCGCTGCTCAACCAGCTGGAACAGAGCGAGGCGGAAGCCAGGAGGATTGAACAGTATCTGAGCGGCAGCCAGCAGATTCAGCCTCCAAGACGATCGACCAGTACGAGGGAGTCGCAGGCACACCGCCGCGATGGCAGTAACGAGGACACGGCGTCGATCGACTCGGATTTCCCCCCGACCCACGGCGACCTCTCGTCCGCACCGTCCGCTAATGTCGGAGCGCCAGAGAGGACAGCCGCTCCGCCCAACCACAGAAAGGCACCGAGCGCGACATCCATCGCCAACAAAATCTTTAGCCCACTTCGTCACGCCGTCCAGGGGGTGGTTGACGCGGACCCGGAAAAGACGCGGCGCGATACCATCACCAAGACACGCGAGTCGATTGTACAGCTTGAGCAGGCCCAGATCGCGTCGGCTCAGGATGTCAAGGACGCGAGCGCAAGCATCCTCAAGGACCTCAAGAGGTTCCAGCGGGAGAAGGAGGATGATTTGAAGCGGTACATGGTAAGTTGCTACCCACCTTTGAAATGATGGCCAGTTCAAGTTCAGTTGCTGACACATTGATTTAGCTTGCGTACGCAAAGAGCCAGATTGAGTGGGCCAAGAAGAACAAGGAGACGTGGGAGGAAGCCAAGGCCGAGGTGGAGAAGATTGATGAGTCGGAGACCTAGGGCACCTTTGGTCTAGAGGTAGTCAACGCCCGATGAGGAGCCACACAAAGGCTCATAATACCAGGACTTTGATGCTGTAATGTGTTGAATGAAAAGCGTCAGGTCAATAGATGAAGCGAACCTGTGTTTTGGCCCGCGTTGCGAATTGTGCTTGGCAGACCTTCCGTTGCGAGCGGTCTTGGAAAAACGCTTTAACAAATACATTAATATACACTGTAGATCGGGCCCTCGCTGCTCTTGGTTAGGCAGGTTTTAGGCTCTCAGCTCTCAGCCAAGGAGGTGTTTTGTTACCCATGGATCGTCCAGAAGCTCCCTCGGTGTCTTGCGATCTTCGGGAGCCCATCGAAGCATCTTGGCCATCAGCTGCAAGAACAGCTCCTTGTCTGTGCCCTCCAGATTTGTCTCCAGCTTCTTGAGGGATACGGGTGGCAAGGGCTCAATCCCGGCTTGCCATTCGCCTTGGTAGATATTAACGAAGTCAGTTAGTTAGCCATAGGTAGACCAATCGCTGCAAAGGATGAATGATAATTACTACTCACTCGACTCTGAGAAGAACTTGGACTTGAGTTTGCCCCGGTTGAGAAATTCCGGGGTTGGAGGTCCCAGGAGCGCAATCATCTCGGCCAGGTGAGCCCTGCCACGGTAAACGCCAAGCTCGGGATCGGTGCCACGGAATAGAAGGCGGCCTTCAAAGAGGTCCCAAATCTTTTGTTGATAATACAATGATATCAGCAAAACATAAATCAAAGTGGGGAGGAGGAAATAAATGAATATTACCAAGCATCCAACACTCCAAACATCAATCTTGTCACTCCACGGCACGCCCAGGATGACCTCTGGGCATCGGTACTGGTCTGGCTGGACGTCATTGCTGTGGAGCTTGTCTCCGAAAAATGCAGCCCCGAAGTCGCATAGCACGGGCGGTCCGAGATCGTTGGGCTTCTGGACCTGCCGAGAGACATAGATGACCCTTCCGCCGCCGACCTCCTTTCGGGGGCTGGGGCTGTCTAGCTCGGCTTGTTCGAACGCGACAAGGGCTGAATCGTCCTCGAAGCCAAACATGATGTTTTCTGGTTGGATGTCTGAGTTCAAGGGAGTTAGTTCTTGTGTAAATAGGTAAGTTGCTTGTTGTGCTGGGTGTGTGGAATGAGTTGAAATGTTTGAGGGCCAGATAGATATGAATAAAGAAACTTGCCTGTGTGGATAACGCGGCATTCATTGTGGAGATAGTCCAGAGCCTGGAAGAGACGGTACAGAACTATAGCGAGAACTGGCTTCGGGAGTCTTCCCACCGGGTTGCGGGCCAGGAATGTCCGGAGGTTCTCCCAAAGAGGCGGGTGAACGAGGCATTGGTGTTCGCCATCTGGGCCCGCGAGCTGGAAAACGTCTAGCAATGACCGTACGGCGTCTCGGCCGGGATGGCGGCGCGGTCCGTTGCTGATGCGCTGATACACGTTCCGTTCGTGATCAACCCGAGCACCCAAGGCAGCCGACCGGATGAAGACCTTTACGGCGACGTGGCGATGTTGACTGCGATATTAGCATTTATTAGCAATGAACAAACGGGTCGGTGAGTGAGTGCCATAATTCATTACTCGAGGTCCCTCGCCAGCCAAACTGTGGATGTAGTGCCGTAGCCCAGCTTCCCAACGACCTGATAGCGGGAAGCAAGTACTTCGCCGATACGGACGGGATAAAACCGTTCTGGGAGATAGTCTGGAAGCGTCTCTTCCTCAATTTTTTTGGTTTTCCGGGAGCCGTTCATAGCGAGGGTTTGAAAACGCTCTGGCGGGTGACGGGGCCCGACGAGAGACACGCAATGCCCAGCGAAAGAGTGATGCCATAGTTTGTCGGATGGAGCGATGTTAACGAGATGCTGAAGGTACGAAATATCCTGACCCGTACTTCGTGTCTGCGGCCTCGCAGGGATGGTGAACTCAATCGAGCTAAATAACCGCTGTCTTGGCACTGTGTAGTGGGCGACTCGGAGCTCGCTCTCTTGACGGAGGTCCTGATTGATCCATCCACAAGGGGCATGTTTGCAACCGCAGAAATCGGTTCTTCTTTGTTTGAATATATAGTATATATACCTAGGCTCCAGGGGTCGGCTTCTTTTCAACCTACCACAGAAGGAGGTTCAACAAGCAGTTGGCAGAGGGTCCCTTCTCTTGAATCTTGTGGGTTTTGCGGCCACCCTGGGAGCCTGGTTCCCTATTTCTGGACCACGCTAGCCTATCTCTAGACAGCAAAGGATGATGGGATCCAGCCCAGACTGGGCGAGCCGGAGAGAGATGGAAATGGTGGTGCCAGGCCCACGGGGTGATGGTAATGGTGGTGGCTGTCTGTCTGGCTGGCCAGTGAGCTCTTGCTCTGACCATCATCAACCCAAAGAGAAATTTATTGAACCACTGCAATTGAAGCCTCAATTGTGAGAAACTCACTTGCAAAAATCAGGTGCATGTAACTGCATAGGTACTCAGTCACTTAGAACAGAGCCACAATTGCCTCGGACCTCTTGCGGATCCTCTCCCGGTAGGCGGCCATCCCGGGACCCTCCGAGCGGAGATCCTGATCCGAGAAATGTTGATCCCGGGCGCCATGCGCGAGTTCGACGAGCGAGCCAATAGCCTTGCAAACCCCACGCCCAGTTACGGGTGAAAACTTGACAAAGAGACACGCCCGCTGACTTGCGAACGTCTCGGCTTCCTCGTGCGACACGGAACCTTCACCTTCACCCATGGCGGCTATCATTGTCGCAAGAAAGGGGAAATCCCCATCTTCGCACTGGCTGCGCATTATTTCGTACTGGGCGACCACTTCGTCCCACGACTCCCTCGACGAGGCGTCGTAAGTGAGGACGAGGAACGCATGCTGCATGTGGTCGAGCCAAGCGGATCCGTAAGCCCCGGTAGCTTTATGGAAGAAGACCTCATAGGTGTAATCGTCGCAAAAGTAAGTTGTATCGAACTCGTCGTGGCCGTCGAATTCACAGCCAAAGTCCGTCTCCCTCTGCAGTAGCTAATGAACTGCGGTGGATGAGCTCAGCTATTTGGAGAGTCGAAGCACCTGGCATACTACGTACCCTGAAAAGATGCGAGTAGTCCGTGGCTCCTTTGGCATCCGCGACGAGGATTAGAATCGACTGGGAAGCCGCGCGGCGTGGCTTGGTCGGTGGCCGCCTGATGTCTTCTCTACGGACTTCGCTCATGTGGATGGCGCGAGGGGATGGGTCGTCGGTCTCTACAGTCGTCGTTGGTGGTGATGGCGCGGGCTTGCTGCCACCACAGCGGAGCTTGCGGAACATGGTCCGGACGCGAAGTAGCATGGTGACGGGATGCCCGGTGTTAATGTGAGGACAAGGAGTGATGGGGTTTAGAGGGCGGGAGCAGACACGCTATTTGTTGTGGCTCAATCGACGTATATTTAAAGCGGGTAGATTGCCAAGCGATTACTACCTTGTCTAATACGCCGCCCCAACCACTATTGCCCCGAGCGGTCTACAGAATACATTCCGCCTCTTCCGCTTACCGTCAAAGAAGGCTATCAGTGGATAAGAAAGTAGCAAATGGCTCATAGTTCCGAGGAAGTCAACGAGTTGACCGAGAACTGACCCGCGGCTCCAAGGACGGCCAGGCTTCACCGACAAGGTCATGACATGGAACTTTGAACGACTTCTACGCGACGCACTAGCCTAACAAGCTCACTATCCACACAGTAGCCTCGTGGCGCATATTGGCCAACTATGCCTGTCCTCCGTCAAGCCAGATGTCCATATTGTCGTTGGTGATGCAGGTCGCGTCACCCAGAACTGTATCGTCGGATCGCCAGCAGTTGTCAAAGATTTGTCCTATAGTGCGAGCGACATCGTTGCTAAAAGCCGTGTTAGTATGGGCACTTGGACTTGAGGAGGGAAAAGACAGTATAACGTACCAGTTCGCTGATTGCGGGACAGGTAGGTTGACGACCCTGGTAGGCTTGGCGGCGTGAACCTGCGCGCCACCGATACGGCACATCTCAATGAGGCCAGTGTTGCTCGGAATAACGCAGTTGACTCCATTGTTGCCTTTGCGGGCAAGATCGTCGGCGCAGGCCGCAGCATCCCGTCCCTGTACAAATCAATATATTAGCATCAAATCCGTCTATAGGTGCTGAAGCGCGCCGGGGGGGGACATACAGGAGCACGCTTCCAACCTGCTGTATTGCATTGAAGGTATCTCTTCTGAAGGCCGTCGGTAGAGCCAACCACGTCAGCCGCCTGAGCTGCTGCGATGGCCTCGTCGACCGTTAGAGCCGTGTGGGGGTTGGCAATGATGTCCTCAATCCACTGCTCGAAGGAGAAGCCAGTGGTTTTGGAGGGCTCGGAAGGGGCCGCGGCCACGGAGGCACTCATGGCCAGGGCGACCAGAGGAAGGGCGAATTTGACCATTTTAGCTGTTGCTCTTTGGAGGCTAAACCTCTAAATTTTTGCGTTTGACTTGCGTGCTTACTTTTATAGATATTTTCTCAGTGACCCATGTCCGACTTGGCCCCCAACTGGCAACAACAGTCAATGTCGCTCGCAAACCTCCAACCCGCCGACAGGGCAAAACAGTTCAGCCCTGGTTTCTTTGGTAGCCCTGAACCTTGGATAGGAGCCCCAGCCGGAAACTCGGGAAAACGCAACTCAACAACTAAAACAGCTATTCCGAGGCGAAAAAATCGAGTGTCTAGCGAACCTTGAGAAGGGCATACCTATGCCTGTATTTTCTGAGCAAGAAAGCTGGCCGTTTTAGCATCGGGATCAGACTCTTGGGGCATACCCCGGTCCTAAAGTCGGGCGCTAACGAACAAACTAGGAGGGGGGACTGTCTGTTGGTGATGCTAAATGCAACCGTTCATCAATAATAAGCGGCACATATCTTGGCCGACACGCTTGACAGCCATCGCCGTTCGTTCTAACTTGATGAATGATTGGTGTGATAAAACGCAGCCTCGACTTGGCGAATCGTCCTCTCCTTGTTGGCGGACAATACGAAATTGCATGTGGCTGCATCGCCCAGTCGATCCCACGCCAGAGATCGCTGACGCGGAAACCGGCACCGCCTACCCGGTCAAGGAGCCAGAGGCCCCCACGGCCGGCGAGGACGGCAGTCCTCGGGATGCCGAGCGCAGCCACCGTCCAAGAGCCATCCATGACTTGATGGCGGTGACTGGTGGGTATTATTCGTAGAAGACGGGGAATGGATGAAAAGAGCGGGGCAATGCTGGAGATTCGCGTGAACTGCGAAGATCCCACCCAACCGATAAGAAGGATTTATCGTTGGTGGGTTTTGCGGAGTAATTTCCCGAAATCCGCA
>MU857150.1:0-26537 GCA_033296705.1 Chaetomidium leptoderma | reverse complement strand
CCGCGAGGGTGAATATGGGTCGGGTGGTGGGAGGGATAGGGGAGGTCGGCAGAGCGGAACCGCCGCGGCGGCGCCAGGTCTGCCGAAGAAGGCGGACTTGAAGAAGGATGAATTCCCTGCTCTGCCGTCATTGGCTGCTGCACCCGCTAAAATTGACACAACGTGGGTGCCAAAACCCGGTGGCCTCGAGATGCCGCTCTCGCCGCCGGTCGGCAAGTGGGATGAGGAGGTGGCTGCTACACTAGAAGCCAATAACGCCACATCATAGGAGATGTGGCGAAGAGGCTCAGGAGGGACGCATCACCGCCTTCCGGGCTCTATGGGGTTGGTTTTCTGTGCGTTAGAAGCGGATGACGTTTCAGCAGACTTCTACCCATGGTGGATGCTCAAGGCAGACAGACAGACGAAGTGCAGCACACCAAATTCCAAGCATCAAGGCGTGAACCTGAAAGTCGCGGTGGTAATTACAGCAGTTGGTATTGTATTGTGTAGCCCCCCATAGCTACTAGATGGGTCAGGAGTAGTACGCAGCCAACAAATTAGGGGAGACTTCTTGACACACGGCCTCCAGTCCCGCAAAGCTCGCCCACCCACTGAACCAGGCCCCGAACCGTGATGCCATGCCATTGTTTTCCCCACCACCCATAGAAACGCCAAACGCCCTGCCAATGCAAAGTCGACATAACCCCTGACAAACTTTCTACCACCCCCCACGTCTCGGGCCCCGCGGACGGAACCCACCTCCACCCCTCGGCCCCCTCCCCCTCCACCCGCCGTCTCCGTACCCGCCTCCCGGTCCCATGGGCGCGCCGCCCATATCCTCATCCCCACCACCCATCTGCATGGGCCCCCGCTGGCGGCCCTTCATCTCCTTGGGGAAGGCGTCGTACGCCTTGCGCATCTGGGCAAAGCCCAAGTGCATCTTGCCAAAGAAATGGTCGGCCAGGCGGCGGTCGTTGTCGAGGCGGCTCAGGTAGGCGCCGCAGACGTCGCACACCTGCAGCTTCTGGTGGCCCGACGGGCCCGACGTCTCGGACAGGGCCTTGAGCTCGCGCTCGCGCTCCGCCTTGGCCGCCTGCGCGTGGCGCACCTTGTAGTACTCGTCGTAGGCGCGCGCGACCTCGCCCGTCTCGGCCAGGATCTCGACCTCGAGCAGGCCGTTGGCCACGGTCGAGCCGAGGTCCGAGATGGACTTGAGCAGCGCGTTGGTCTGGCGCACCTCGTCGGGCGTCTTTTCGAGCCGCCGCTGCAGCGTGTCGATGTTGCGGTTGCACGCCTCGAGCCGGTTCTGCAGGTCCCGCAGGTAGTCGTACTCGAACCCGTATTTCTTCTTTTCGTTTTCGGGGAGCCCTTCGTACTCGGCCTTGAGCGCTTCCGAGTGTACGCGCGGGCAGGCGCCCAGGTCGGCTTTGGTGTTGGTGAAGAGGTCGTGTGGGCAGGTACCGCACAGATAGGAGCGGCAGACTTTGGGGTCGGTAATGGGGAGCTGGGCGCTGCGCGAGGCCATGCCGCCGCCCATGAGCTGCTCTGGAAGGGGGGTTAGTCAGTTGATCTATTCGGGGGTGGTATGTTGCGGGGAGGAGGATTCGAAACTCACCGAGCAGCTTCCTTTGTTCGGCCGCCATGGTGCGAACTGTGTGTGGTGGGCGGGAATGGGTATGTTGGTGGGTAATTCGCAGCGTGGGATGTCGAGTGCTGGTATGTGATGGCGGGCGAAGTGGCTGGAGATGATGGGATTTGAGGTTGAGAAAGAAAGTTGTCAGCCGTGCTGCAAGGCTGCGGGTACATACAATCCGCCTTGACAATGCCGGGAACATGGAAGTGGGGCGTTCGCTATCCTGTGGCGCGTGTGACCCCTGTCCAGCCGAGCATCTGCAACCCGCTGTCATCTTTGGAGATTGGCGTCCCGCGACTGCCAAGACATCGTCTTCGTCTTTCCGACACGCACTCCTTGCATTTCTCTTGCGGTTGCGCGCCAATGGCCAGACCGCCGTGAGAGAGAAAGATGCGCCAATTCCTGTCTTTCCTTTGGCTTTCCCTACTTTCCATATCTGTATTTTCTTCCTCGGCCGCCGCCGACTCCGACTACCATGAGCAGCTCAACCTGAGACCGCTGCCCTTCTCCGGGCTCCTGGCCAGCTTCAACTTCCGCTCCAACACCACCGTCTCCGAGTTCGAGAAGGGCAACTTCCGCTTCTTCCCTCGGTCACTCGGCCAGATCCTGCAACATGCCGGCACGCGCGAGCTGCACTTGAGGTTTAGTCTCGGCAGATGGGACGCCGAGACTTGGGGCGCCAGCCCATGGGACGGCGCGCGCGAGGGCGGGACTGGAGTTGAGTTGTGGGCGTGGCTCGAGGCGGACACGGATAAGGAGTACGGCATCCCTAACCATTCTACAACTTCAGTCCCATCTTGCTGACCACCCAAAAACAGGGCCGATCACAAATGGCTGACTCTCACGAACGCCTTGTCGGGCCTCTTTTGCGCCTCGCTCAACTTCATCGACGGAACTCGGACGACGCGACCTGTCATGTCCTTCCAGCCCGAGGGCGATCATTCGACCGTTACAAATATGCATCTCCTATACGGCGTGCTGCCCCACGAGGTGGTATGCACGGAGAACTTGACCCCCTTCTTGAAACTCCTGCCGTGCAAGGGGAAGGCCGGGATTGCGACGCTGCTGGATGGCCACAAGCTGTTCGATGCGTCGTGGCAGAGCATGGCCATCGATATCCGGCCCATCTGCCCGCCTGGTGGTGAATGTGTGCTCCAAATCGAGCAGACTATTGACATGGTTCTCGACATTGACCGGTCCAAGCGACCAAGGGGTGGGTCACCCTTCCCCCTAACCATCTGGGTAGAGGTACTAACAAGCCCTAGGCAACCCCATCCCCAGACCTCCACCGGGTCACGAACTACCGTGCGATGCCTCGAAGCCTTACCACTCGCATGACACCTGCTTCCCCGTAGACCACGCCGCCAACCAGGAGTGGTCCCTCTCCCAGATCTTTGGCAAGCCCATGAAGGGCACCTGCCCCCTGACGGACCCCGCCGTCCCACCAGTCTGCCTTCAGGTCCCCGACTCCCGCAGCGTCTTCGTCTCCGGGGGCGTCCGCGAGAAGAAGAACCCCAACCACATCTCCCGCTGCTTCGACATCCCCCCCTCCACCGAACTAGAAATGGTCCTCCCCGCGCCCGACGACGTCACCGCCCAATCCACCGTCCCGACCGACATCGTCACCCCAAAATCCCCCCTCCTGTACGCCGAGCGCAGCTTCACCGGCCACGGCCAAGAGCGGGGCGGCGTGCAAACCATCCTGCGCAACCCGAGCCCCGACACGGCAGTCGACTTCATCTACATGGAGTCCCTGCCCTGGTTCATGCGCATCTACCTGCACACCATGGAGGCGCGCGTCGCAGGTCACAGTGCCAACAAGTCCTCCCTGATCCAACAAGTCTACTACCGCCCGGCCGTCGACCGCGCCCGCGCCACCCAGCTCGAGGTGCGCATGCGCGTCCCGCCGGCCTCGACCGTCTTCTTGACCTACGACTTTGAAAAGTCTATCCTGCGCTACACCGAGTACCCGCCCGACGCGAATCGCGGGTTTGACGTCGCTGCTGCCGTCATTACCGTGTTGAACAAGGGTCAGATTCAGGGTGAGGGTGAGAGTACTACTAAAAGTGGTGGTGGTGGTGGTGACGGCGGGACGACAAAGGGGGGCCGATTCGCGGCGTATACCCTGCGCACGACGACGCTGCTGTGCAGTCTGCCGACGCCGGATTTTAGCATGCCGTATAATGTCATCATCTTCACGTCGACGGCCATTGCCCTGGCGTTTGGCGGGTTGTTTAATATACTGGTCAGGCGGTTCGTCGCGGCGGATGAGGGGCCTGAGGGGGGGTTGGCGATGGTGGTTGGGCGGTTGAAGGGGCGGTTGTTGGGGTTGTTGAAGGGGGTGAAGGGGAGGTAATGGAAGGATGAGGGGTGTGTGGATTTACGGAGTGCTATGGTCCTAGAGGCGAAATCTACTCGTGGCTTGTAGGTAATATGCTTGCTGTTGATTGTCTGCTGGGTTCAGCATCGCTTGGCTGAGGATGCGTGTGGTGGCCCTGATCTTTCAGAAGCTCCCCTAAACGCGTCGGTTTACGCGGAGGTGGTCAACCTAGAAATCGTGCTCCTCATACTCAAGGCCATAATCACCAAACATTGCCCCACACACTTCGTTTAACCTTGATCCCGTGACACTTGTTTGCACCCTCGAAATCACTCGCTCGCTCAGATTATTACACATATGACCTGCAAACGTATGCTACACTCTTCGCAGGACCTTCCTCTATTACTCCCAACTAGCTACCAGTCGCCCCATCATCTCTCCCAGTGGGATCTCAGTTTTTGACATGACACACCTTCTACGCCTCATTCAAAGACGTAACATGCAACACCACATCAGCATAGCACGTATTCGTCACCGTGCATGCCATGCCCGGCGCGATCTTGAACATGCCCTGGGCGCCAATGACAAACTCATCGCCACCAACCTGCACCCTCAGCTTTCCGTTCGTCAGCGTGCACATGCGGGTCCGAGAGTGGTCGGCTGGGAACTGGTGCACACGGCCAGAGGGGACGGTGGCGGCCTGGAAGCTGATGTTGGCAGAGACTTGGACGGTTTGGTTGGCGGCGAGGTAGGTGGAGGAGAAGGCTAGTGCTGAGAGAGAGAGGAGAAGGTGAAGTGTTAGTAAAAGCCTAGTTGGAAATGGCAAGCAGGATGGGTGGGGAAACATACGCTGGCCACCGGTGTTAACTCGGCCGTCGCCCATCTCCCAGTCCTCCATGTGCAAGTCTGCTTCGGTTGGGGAAGCAGCCTTCACGGCGTTCGCGCGACGCTCCCTTAATCGCCGATCGTTCTTAGCAGCAGGACCCGGTACTTTCTGGGTCACCAAACGTGATGGTCTCGGCTTAGGTTCAGGCGGGGGAGCACCGTTAACCGACTCTTCACCTTCATCTTCCGCTTCCCCATCGTCATCGTCAGCGCCGTTGGCCAAAGATAGCCGCGTCGACCGCCTTGGCTCTGTGAGATCCTCACCCAACTCCGGGTCATCACTGAGCACCTCGATAGCGTTTGACTTCACACTACCCTCAAGCCCTCTCGTCAACAGCTTCAGCCGAGCCGAGCCCATTTTCCTGAGACTACATTGCGACGGCGTCTTGCGGGCGATGCAGTTGGCACACGCGTGCGAGCAAGTACCCAACCACTCGTATATCTGATCGGCAACTTCTGGCGAAGCGGTGGCGCAGCAATCGAACGGGCCCTTATGGCGCCGGCATTCGCTGCATGGCGTGGGGTTCTGCTTGCCAATGACCTGGATCATCAAGCCGGCAATTTGTTTCCGGGTGAGGTCGGCGGGTAGAGTAGACGGAAGGATGTTTAAATCCCGCACCTTTGGTAGTCGTAGGAGAGCCATGACTTCGGGCGTCTCGCGCGCGGCGGTTGGGAGATCGACCATCGATGAGATGTGATCCCAAACTAGATTCGAGGCACTGGAGGCGGTGGCGGAACGAGTACTCGCAGCGCCCGGTGATGTAGCTCGGGGTACCGCAACCGGGCCTTTCTGCAACCCGCTCATCCGCGCGTCTAGAGAGGTTGGAGGTAGGCGAGGCGCCAGCATTGGTGGCTCGTTGGGGTCTAAGGGTTCCTCGGAGACTACGCGCGGAGCTGTCCGGTTATGCAAACCCACAACAGAGAACGTGCCATCGCCGTTGTCGTTCAGGTCGCAGGATTTGTGAGTCATCTAAAGAGAGGGACTGATGTTAGCTTGGTTATGCGTGAACTCCGTCTCTCTCTTGAACTCACCAAAAAATGACTACCCAAATACCTGGCGAGTTTGCAAACACACCGGCACGATCTGATGGGGCAGATCCATGGGCGGCCGGGAAAAGTGTCGTCAAGTTCGTAGCCTTCTGGTATCAGAGCCCCCATCATACTGACTAACTTTCCCGCGGAATCTAGTGAAGGCGACGTGTTAGCACTTCTTCTGGTTCGCAACTACAACTCGTTCGGCATGACCTACTCCACCACTCTCGGTATGGACGGCCCTCGGTTGCGAATTCTAACCCATTGTCGGGGACAACATCCATGATATCGGATTCCGAATCAGCCTCGCTCGAAACAGCCGCAGAGAGAACATCGTCTTCGATCGGAGCAGCCGCAGAGAGAGCATCGTTATCGATCGCCGAGACCCAAACCACTGCTTTGGTAGCCACTCCCCGAGGGTAGATCGGACGCTTTGGGCTGGTGATGGGTTCATCATCCTCCCGGCCCCACGAGACGACAACCGCTGGTCCAGTATTGTTGGTCCCCTTGACGGAAAAGGTTCCGTCGACGTTGTCGTTTAAGCGGGCACCACGGTGATGGCCCTAAACAGCGTCAGTGGGTTTCGATTCCACGCGAACATTGAATTAGAACGAAAGAGTTACCCTGAAGTGGTTCCCGAAATCGACCGGCGCCTTGAACAGACGGCGGCAGCTCCGAACGGGACAAATCCAGGGGCGGTCCGGAATCGTCGTATCCTGTGTATACCGTGCTGGGATGAGGACGTTGTTTAGGCGGATCCAAGTCCCTTTTGGATCTGGGAACATCATTAGTAAGAAGAGCGGGAAAAAAGACGAGATTATTTTTCCATTTGGCCGCTTACCCTGCCACATATTCCATGGTCGACTATTAGATCTCACAATGGGCTCGTTATCGGATTCAGTGGAGTCACTAATCTCAACCACTGTCTTGCGTGCGGTTGACGACCGGCTTGGACCACCTCTCTGTGGGATCGTCGGCTTTGATGATTGCGATCGCATCGCGTTGTGGTGGAGACTGGGCTCGGACATTGGTGCCTCTTCGAGAGTCATGGCTTTTTTGGAGACAACCAGAGCAGGTTTAGCAAAACCACCAGGCCTTCTTCTTCCACCGCCGTGGGTTGGATCAGAGTAAGTGCCCAGATCAGTGAGGGTGCCATCTAGGTTGTCATTGAAGCGAGTGGCGCGGTGGGAGTTCTGAAACAAGTCAGTGCCAGCATCGCGACGGAAAAGTGTAGCCCGGTTTAGCTTACACAGAAGTGCTTCCCTAAACCAGATAGACTGGGAAGCAGTTTCCTGCACGACCTGACGGGGCACAGCCAAGGGAAGGTGGGATCCTCGGATTTCTGATAGCCTGACGGGAGTAGCGCGCCCTCGGTTGCCAGACACTTCCCGTTTTCATCTATGATTCAAGAAGATCGCCTGGTTAGCAGGGACGCACAGAGCGGTTGAACGGGGTGAGTTCACGACAACCGTACCGAGCCAAGATCTGTATGGTTGGTCGTCAAGGGCCGAAGCAAAAACCCTCTGAACGTCAAGAGGTTGATTCATAGCTTGATTCCTAGCACTTGAATTGCCAAGACTCTTCCGGAAAGGCTTCAAGTTCCCAGTGTCGGATTTCCTCACGCTTGTTGATAAGTCAAGAGCCTCTTCTGGGCCCGGGGAAAGTGATTTTAGTGAGTCCTGTTGAGATAAGAGACTGTTGGCAACTTCGGGCGGAGAACCCCGGAAGAAACGGGCTGATAGGACGCGAGACTTACCGAATCTTGGTCACGGCCACTCATCGGTGTTGTTTGTGTTTGTGCAGCGTCTTTGGGTCCGCCGTTTGCATCGGTGGTTGCATCGGTGGAAGTGCCAGCCAGGTTTCCGATGACTGCCTTCTGAAATCGGGGGTTTGGTTTTTTTTCGAAGCGCGTCCATAGTGAGAACCGGCTCTCGGCGCCCGGGCTGCCTGCAATGCTAGGGCTCGGCGCTGATGAGACGGAAGGAGCGGGCGTGCTGTGCTTGCCATCTGCGAGCGGCTGCAGAATGGGGTGGCCCGAGAGCGGAAAGGGCCCGCTGTGGCCGGTTCTTCGCATCTTGAAAATCGGGCGCGAACGGGGCTCGCCCGACGTTGCTGAGTCGGAAGCATTGTCTTTCTGCGCCTGAGATGGGCCATGACGGCCCACCTGCCTTTGGTGAGTTTGTTCTTCCGCCGCGAGTTTCTGCACTTTGGGTGAACCGCTCGGCTGTGTTGGGGCAAACATGACGAGAAGCTCGGCGTGCGTAAGAAGCGTCTCGGAATCAATCCCCCCGTTGCAGAGTTGGACAGGCTATAGGTTACGACGCGATATCCGCACGGCTAAAAACGCGAAAGGCGCGGTGTGTTGTCGGGGCATCTCCATCCCGAATCCTTGGGCACAGTGGGGCAACTGGTCAATGCTCATTATCGGATCAACCTTAAGTCGACTTCATCTGCTGTGCGATCTCTAGATGGCGGCGCTTTGTGGTTCCCAGCCCATCTAGAGTTCTGGATTGTTGCCTTTTGGATCCATGCTCGCGGGGAGCATGTCGGATGTGAGGGTAACCCTAACCCTTTCCAACCGCTGCCTGGAACGGCCATCAGGCACTGTCCCCTTCATCGAGACATCGACAACCATTCCTACCCCACCACCTCGTTCAAGCACGCCGCCATGGCAGAGTCACAACCACGACAAGCGCAGATAATCCAAGCGCCAGCCCGCCCAGCCATCACCGGCAAGGCCCTGGTCTTCCTCGCCGGCACTACAAGCAGAACATCGGGCCCCGACTGGCGGGAGAGCCTAACCGAAGCCATCGGCCACCTGCCCATCACCATCTTCAACCCCCTCCGTCCCGACTGGAACAGCACGTGGCGGGAAGACGTCACGTTTGCCCCCTTCCGGGAGCAAGTGGAATGGGAGTTGGACATGCAGGAGCGGGCTGGTGTGGTGGTGGTGTACTTTGGGCCCGGGACGGACGCGCCCGTCAGCCTGCTGGAGCTGGGGCTTTGCGCTCGTTCGGGCAAGGCACTCGTCGCTTGCCATGGGGACTACAGGAAACGGGGCAACGTGCAGGTTGTGTGTCGGCGGTTTGGGATCGCGCTCTTGCGTGTGGAGGATGACTTGGCGGCGGCAGTCATTGAGAGAGTCGAGAATTTGTTGGGGTAGGTGGTTGGAGGGTTGTGTGACGGACCGCGGCGGTCCATCATTGGGTTCAGGGAGGGTGAGAGACCGATCTAGAGAGTAGGTAATGAGTCGAGGTGGTTGAATCATCGCAAGCACTCGGTTGTGGTCGTCATTGCAGCGTGTGTTAGCCCGAGCATGCGGCGTTGGAGCATTGAGTCATTGTCACCCACCGGGGACCCCGAATGGTTTCCTTTCATGCGCCGTCACGAGCTCGGTCGGGGCATTTTACCAATATTGTAAGGCTTTGAAAAGAAAAATATGACCGGTAACACTTTGATGTAGATATGTTAATGAAGTTGCATTAGCCTTGATCTACCTAGAAATACCCTTCGTAAACATCTCGCCACCCCCCAGATCCAAAGTGATGAGATGCTTCATGGCTCATCTAGTTGAGCCAGCAGCTGTAATTCAGCGAGGCCCTCCAAGACACCGGCCCGCTTATCACGCTCGGCTCTGGTTACTTTCTCGTCATCCACAGCCACGGCTTCATCAATCTCGCGCAACTCGGTCTGTAATATGGCCACGACATGCCGGAGGCCCAAGGCATCGCTATCGGCGTAGGCATAGGCGACAGCCGTGCGGAGGATGTTCTTTATTGTGCGTCCCTATGGAATCCGTATGCGTCAGTACTTTCTAATGCTACAGTAAAACTGGATGATAAAGAGAACTACTTACATTCAAGTTCAGCCTTCCCAGCGCAGTATACACTTGGTCGCTCCAGGCGCCATCCAGTTTTACATCCTTGTTGTTTCCGATGAGCCTCTGCCAGATGGTCGATTGCGCCTTGTTGGACAAGGCAGAGTAAGAGACGGTGACGTGGATTCGGCTCTTGAAAGCTTCGTCAAAGTCGGCCTTGCGATTGGTTGTGAGGAAGAGGACTCCCTGGAGGTATTCGAGCTTTCGGAGGAAGACTGGCATGGGGTTATTAGCATGGTCAGGTGTGTTTGTAGAGTTCTCGGGGTCACTTCAAGTTACCGCCGACGATTGCGTTTCGCTCCATCTCGACTGAGCTGCGTTTACACAGCAGGACATCGGCTTCATCGAGAAGCGAGACGGCATCCCAGCGCTTGGTGAGCTCGAAGATTTGGTTCAGGCAGTTTTCCACGCTCGAAACATCGGTGCCAACCTCACCGCCCGAGATGGAGTAGAGTGGCCGCTCGAGGTAGTCGGCAATGCTTTCTGCCGTAAGGGTTTTGCCAAGACCTGGCTGGCTGAAGAGAAATAATATGACGGCTTTAGCATGACAATCTGTTCTATGTTACACGCCAGATTCAAGAGGCTTACCCGTGAAGAAGAAAGAGCCTACAAGACCCCGACCCTTGCCAGAAATGAGGTCGTCAAATCCTGTCTTGAGTCCTCGTTTATGGCCCCTGATCAATGCGTGGACGAGATCTTTGGTACCTTGATCGTATTGGAGGGACTGGAAGGCCGTCGAGTTCCACACCACGTCCCGGAGACCGTCCGCCATCACCCAACGCCAGTCCTTGCTCTTGAGCCCGAAGGCAGGGACGAGTGCTGGGAAGAGCAGGTTGAAGTCTTCTCGAGAGATATGAAGGACCTGCTCGGCGTCTTGGGCCAAGTCGTCAAGTGTTGTAGTACTTGTCAGCGTGCGCTTAGTGGTATAATCGTCTGCCTCACCCATGGTGGCCTCGATGGGCTTGAATTCCATAATTCCGTGTAATTTTGTGCCGGCCTTCTTGCTCCGTCGACCCTTGCCAGCCACTTGATTGATAGTGGCATCATCGTCGGAATCGTCGGAATTGTCGGAATCACTCGAGTCATCCGAGTTGTCCAAGTCGTTGGACGAGCCAGCCTCGGTCTCGACAATTACGCCTCTTGCCCTGACGACTGGTTGACCTTTCCGGCGTTTGGTCTGGATATGCAGGTTTTCCGGTTCGCCGAGTTGCTGGCGGATGCGAAGGCCGCCTTCGCGAAATGCTTTGTAGTCCACTACTACGCGCTCATCGATCTAGGTCATCATGGGTGAGCGCCGAAGTAATTACTCTGGGTTGAAACTGACGTACCTGTTTCTCATTCGTTAGAGGAGTCTTGTAAGGTGCGTAAAATGCCCTAGCCAGGTTCCCTTCCCATGCGTCCCCTTTGTAGACTTGCGGCTTGAACGAGGTGAGAGATTCCCCGAGCGTCCGCTCCAGCCTCGAGTACCTCTTAGCCAAGACAGCTTTAACCCCTTTCCAATCCTGGAGCTGGTCAACCGGGATCAATGGCAATTTCGCAATGTGGTGCAGACCCGTTGTGACGGCGGCGACGACGCACTTCCTGTCTGAAAAAGCCTGGCTTCTTTCCGTCGCACCCAACTCGAAGACCCGTCACTTCCCAAACATAGCCGCCTTCGGTAAGTGACTGCAGCACATTCCGCACGACCCAGCACTCTTGGACCCCGTCGACGTTCAAAACAGCGAGGCTATTCGGAGATTAAAAAGTCCAGACCATGTCCCCCGCCACTTGCTTTTTCTCGGTGTATCTCTCATGGTCGTGCAGAATACTCGACAGTAGACCGTTGTTCAGGATGAAGTCGTGCAGTAGTTTGGCATCTTGGCGAAGCTCGGAACTGTCGTCTCCGCTCTCGGCCAGATCCCGGATGTCGTTGCGGTAGAAGAAGAGTTCCTTAAAAGGTACTGCGAACTTGATGGGGAAGGTTTGAAGGTTGGTGTCCTCGTAACAGTTGCGCATGATTCTTCGCAGGGCTTTGCAAAGACGGCGGGACTGGATCTCTAGCTCGACTCGAAATACGGCAACTCCCTCTCGTTGCTGCAGCACCGTGCGACGCAGGACGAGTGCATGGTCTTCATGCTTTCGGGCCTTGGTCGAATGCTTGGCCCTCTTAGGGAGATAGCGGCTTGTGGGGATGATTTGCTGATCATATCCGCCATCACTGTTCTTCTTGTGAAATTCGATAATGTCGATGAAACCCTTCTTGGGCTGGGTAGGCTGCGTCTCGGTCCCTGCCGCCCCTTTGTCTTTGGTATCCTGAGCGGAGCTCTGCTGTAGCATTTGTGTTAACACGTTGTCACAAATACTAGTTTCGGATATGGAAAGCAAATTCCATCTCACTTGAACGTCTTCCTTCCTTGGTCCTTCAGCCCCGGGACCTTTCACGGGAGTGCAGCCAGATGTTGCCACGGTGGGGCTCACTGATGCCTTGAAAACGTCTGGAAGGGCAGTCTGATACTCTGCGAGCGACATGGGGATGGCTTATGCGTCTGGTCCCGTCTTTTTCAAGGTTTGAAATGAGAGATAACTTCGAAGTGTGGTCTGATCGATGTTGTAGCAGCGAACTGAAGTCCCTAAGAAGAGAGAGTTTGTCTTTTCACAGCCGGGGTCTGAGCCTCAACGAGCGGATTCCCAGAGGCCTTGTGTTGTCTGCGATCTGATAGCGCAAGGCTCGGGGCGTCGAGAGTTGCAGACTTCAGGCTGCAAGCATCCCATCTTCTGCCTCTCTATCGCATTGATGGTCACCGAGATGGCCGAGGGCCAAGGATGCATGCACGTGTTGGGCCGCCATTGGGGTATCATGCAGACCCCTCAAAGCCAAGCAGTCGTACTGTGAAGAAGAGCCTCCAGCCATCGCCCCCGGAGTACGTTATTGGGCAGCTAAAAAAATGCCAGCTCAGAAAATGCCAGCTCAGAAAATGACAGCCCAGAAAATGACCAGTGTGCGTGCCAAGGCAGAAAAAGGGTACATGTGGGCGGTTTTGAAGAAGAGATGCAGCCTGTATGTACATGTACGCCTCAAGTCTTTAAACCCCAACGACATTGCAGCCTGGCTGCCTTCTCATCCATCCAAGCATATGAGGGTCAAGAGGGGCACGGATATACTAATATGATCCCTACCACGGTGGTGAGCTTCATCTCTCCCTCGCTCAACTACATCGACTCACTGGTCCACTTAGATCGCTTGCAGTTCAAAACCTTTCGGTCATGGCTCAGGACACCCACCTCCCACCGCCTGCGATTGCGGGTCCCGCGAAGACAAAGAATTTAACATTCTCGGCCCAATTTGTGGCCGAGAAGGCCAAGCAGTTGTTTGGGAGCATTTCTGAGCACGCTGGTCTCAAGTCAGACTCTCCATCATCCTCAGATCAGCCCGCGAGTCCGATTCCTCGGGAAGCTGAACCCGAGTGGCCCGACTTTAGTGTCACCGACGCAGAGATCCTCCAGTATGTCAACATGCATCAGAAGTTCCGACTCCCCGGCGTGGAGGGTATCGAGATCACCGATCTGCCATCATTCGACGAATTCACCCAGTACGGAAGCGTGACAGAGGAGGCCCAAAGCGGCCTGTGGACAAAGGAAGTCTCCAGACTCGTCAACGTCATCACCAGCAAGGACGCCCTGAACTTCCAAGGTTCCCAAGACCTGGCCATTGACTCGATCAAGGCGCACGAGACTTTCACCAACCTTGCCGATCGTTTCCTGCAGGCCCTCAGCATTGTTTCGTATGACGGCGAGTGTCTCGCGGCCGAACACGAGCCCGGCCTCTGCCAGCTCGAGTCCCTTAGGCGGAGCCACGTTACCCTGGGTTATATCTGCAACAAGGAGGAAGAAGACGACGCCAATAAAGACGACGACTGGCCAGCTACACGCCTCGAGGATATCTTCGCCTTCATCGACTACTGCACCGCTGTGTTGGCACGCATATTGTATGCCCAGGCAAGCAGCAAGGAGGTCGCTCACCGCCTCCTCTCCCACCTGGCCAAGATTTCCGCCAAGGCCAAGGTCGTGTCAGTTAGTCCTGAGGAATGCGCCCGGCTTTCCATCGACAGCGGGATATCTGAGAATGAGCTCGTTGCCCTCCGGCGCCGTGAGAATCCCCTAGGCGGCCCAGACCCAAGCCAGGGCCCAGCAGCAGCTCCGGGCCTCGACGCAGCCGCGAACGTAGCAGGCACTCCTGGCCGAGGCGGCGATTCGGCTTTCGGACGCGGCGTTCTTGCTGAGAGGCTGGACATGATATCGAAAAAAGGAGCGTTGCGGCATTTGTACTTCGCCCAATGTGGCATCTTCCGCTTCGGCATGATAGAGGTCCTCATGAACCTCATTCTTCGCGTGCGCGGCGACAGCAGGCTTGTAAGGGTCTCATATTCGAGCTATGAGATCAGCGCCATTGTCTACACGACGGGCTTCGGGAGCTTCCAGACTCTGGTGTTTCAGGATCGCGACAATAACTTGAACGGAATCTCGGAGCGGACGTTGGTCAATTCTGCGCGCCATGCATTTGGCCAGCTGGACGCCACGGTCCGGCATATCAAGGAAGCCTCCACCAGGACGGCGGCCGAGAGCGAGAAAGGCGACGAGGAGTCCATAGGCACCCAAATCACCTGGGCATATGTTGTTGACAATGACTCGGAGCCAAACCAGGAGTCGTCGTCTGTTGACTTGCTTGTCCAAGAGCGAGTCCAGCTCGGATCGATGAGCAATGCCATCTCCGTCATCGTTCCGCTACTCTTTGCCTCCCCCAAGCTGGTCGGACACATGGACACGATGCTTGAGGATATCGTAGCGCGGGCGCACTATCTCGAACTTCAGCAGGGCCCGGACAGGAAGCACACCAGCAGTCCATCAACCAGGTACACGGCTTCATTCTGCCTCGACACCCGCGAGCACCGTGCCGTGCAAGCCAGATGCGGCGAGAAGGACTCAAAATCCTTGTCCAACTCCTTGATTCGCCGCAACGGGCTCCTGAGCGGGAGGGGAATCACCCAGATCGGCCGAGTCAACACCTTCGCGGGCGACTGGTCGGGCCGGGACTCGGAGGAACAGCGTCGAGCAGCCGAGGAACGCCAAGCCGCCCTAAGCCAGATCAAGAAGCACCAGGCGGAACTGGAAGCAGCCAGCAAAATCATGAAGACGTGGGTCCTCGAGGAGAAGGGCGTCATGGTCCAGTGCAAGGTCTACGTCTTGAGTGTCATGGCCGCCTGCGCTCTGCTGATCGCCGGAGGCATCGCCGTGGGTATCACAGTCGGAGAGAGGATCAACGGTGTCGATCCCTTCAACATCACGACGTACTGCTGGGTCCTCGTCGCCAAGAGCGTCCGTGTTCATGAGTGGCCATGGAACGACTTTTTGCGCGGCCGCGTCTTGTGTAGGAGCGTATCCGAACTCTCGTCGGTTACCGGCATGCACGCCCAGCTTAGCATCGCCTATCTGCTCGAATGCGAGGAGACGAGCTTTTTGGAGACGCGAGGCCCATTCCACGTTGCCTTTCGCCGCAAGGGGGACGATGGGTTTTCCATCGACGAGCCTTTGACTATGTGGACGTTGTTATGCTCAGTGGTCTGATCATGATCGAGGTTGAATCGACTTTGGGTCGAAGTTTGATTTGTTTGGACTTGCGTAAGGGAACGGCTCAGAGCGAGGTGAGAGCCTGGTACAAGCCTCGTGAAAAGGACAAAAATCATAAGCTTTGCTGTGCACGTCTGCAGGACCAGAGCATCGACATCTACACCAACGAGCCCCGCGCGAGGCTTACGTATTATAATGGAATGTCTTGGAGTCGAACGGTTGGCGTCTATGGGAACAACAAGGCTGTTTTTGTTTAAGGCTAACTGGCGTGTGCCGAGTCAGCAATTGCAGTCGTGCACCAGCGGAAGTTTTGCGGCAATGTTCCGCGCATATACTATCCAACTCTGACTCAGAACTCGCAATTCTGGCCCGGTGCGTCTCAGTGAGTCTCTCTGCGGCTGTGTTTCCGAACGTTGTGTGTAACCGGGGCGTTGCCGAGACATCACGGGACCCGGTTCTGTGAGTCGTCGATGCATGACTCGAGAAGGGATCGCAGGCGTGTTCGACCGAACTGGAACGAGTGAAAATGCGCATCGTTACTTGCGTCGTCATCCGATTGCATCAGGTGATTGCATTGGGTGAATTGAATCGCAGTGTGGAAAGCGTGACTTGCGGCTGGCCGTTGGGTAGGGTCCATGGTTTCGACGCATGGCTTTATGATGTCACTGCCAAAGTCCGGGCAATTTGGGCATTGCAAATGGTTTTTTTTTTGGTCAGGAATCGGCCATTTTTTTTTCAAGTCAACAATTGAGTCACAGCCAATGTGGCCCGTGCATTACTGTGGCTTGCTCACGCCATCGATTGTGGGGAACATCGCGTTGCAGCGCGGCAGCGCCCCGCTCCTCCAGAATCTGGAACCAACCATGGATTTTGACTCATCGCAAACGGCCACGCTGACCTTTTTATAGGCCGCTTAAGACGCTACCCGACCCCTGCCAACGGCTATATGCGCTCCATCATCGGTGTTCGAACCTTCTTCCCTTCTTTCAGATCACTTTCAATTTCGCCCCGGTTCCCGCGGGCATTTTCAATGGCGTCCATCACGGTCCATAATTCTCTGAAGCCCGGCTCGGCGGTGCCCTTTGTCCCGAGAGAGCAGGGCAAGGTTTCGTGGTATGCTTGCGGGCCGACCACATACGACCTCAGCCATCTTGGCCATGCCCGCAATTATGTCTCGACAGACATCATCCGCCGCATTCTCATGCATTTCTTTGGCTTCAAGGTCAATTTTGTGGTGCGTGGTCTTCGTCGGGTGCTTGGAAACACACAAGGGACTGATTTCGACGCAGATGAACTACACGGATGTGGATGACAAGGTTCGTTCGGCATACCTTGAGACTGCACAGCCTCCAATGGTAACCTGACACTCGCAGATTATCATCAAAGCCAGGAGAAAGCGGCTCCTGGAACTCGAGAAGGAGAAGCCCTACACCCCGGAACAAATCCGGGAGCTTGTATTCAAGGCGTTTCAAACCTATGCTGGGAGCAACCTCCCCCTCTTGACTGGGGCTGGCCAGTCGACCGTAGATGAACACACCTACCTGGAGCGGAGAGATGCTGCCTATGGTAGCGTCCTCGCTGGCGGCACCCTCTCAGGGGAGGGTAAGCCCGGTGATGCTGAAGCGAAGGTGAAGATGCACCTCGGCAACATGGATTCGGCAGCGAGATCTCTGAGGGATGGCTCCGAATTCGACGGCGGCGAAGAAGTTCTACTTCCCTACCTTGATTCCCTGTACAAGGAGACGATCGACACTAGCGACCAGACCATCTTTACCAACCTCACACAAGCGATGGAGAAGGCCTTCAACGACGACATGGAAGCCCTGAACGTTCTTGCGCCCGACGCCGTGACTCGAGTCACAGAGTATGTGCCGCAAATTGTTGCCTTCGTTGAGCAGATCATCGCAAAGGGATTCGCTTACGAGGCCAACGGCTCGGTCTACTTTGATATTACCGCGTTCGAGAAGGCCGGCAACTCGTATGCCCGGTTACGTCCCGAGAGCAAGAATGACAAGGCATTGCAGGAAGAGGGAGAGGGCTCGCTGTCGAAGAGCTTGGAAGGGAAGAAGCGGTCGGGCGACTTTGCGCTGTGAGTGTGTCCGCAACCCATCTGCTCACGGGCTGGCGCTGATAAGGGATGATTGTAGGTGGAAGAAGTCAAAGGCCGGTGAGCCGTACTGGCCTAGTCCCTGGGGCGCAGGTCGCCCCGGCTGGCACATCGAGTGCTCTGTGATGGCTTCGGACAAACTCGGCGAGCAGATGGACATCCACTCCGGCGGTATCGATCTGGCGTTCCCCCATCACGACAATGAGCTAGCCCAAAGCGAGGCATACTTCCACCAGTGCGACAAGGGCGAGCACACCTGGGTCAACTACTTTTTGGTAATCCAAACCCCTCAAAGTTGATGAAATCAGTTTGTTTCCTAACACCATACTCACAGCACATGGGCCATCTTTCAATCTCGGGCAGCAAGATGTCCAAGAGTTTAAAAAACTTTCAGACAATCCAAGACGCTCTGGCAACGACATACACGGCGCGCAACATGCGGGTTGTTTTCCTGATGGGTCGCTGGAACGATGGTGTCGAGATTTCGCCAGACATGCGGAAGCAGGCAGACAGCTGGGAAAGCACTGTCGATGTGAGTCCCTCAGACTAGTAGATGCTTGGATGTTGCTGAACAAGACAGAATTTCTTCACGAATACCAAGGCGAAGCTGGCAGAGGCCGGGGCAACGACTGACGGGGTCAAGAATTTGTCCTTGGAGGAGGGAACAGGCAAGGGACTGGTCTCGGAGCTCGAGCAGGCCAAGAAGGACCTCGACACAGCGCTGCGCAACTCTTTTGATACGCCCGGGGCGATGCAGGTTATCCTCCGGCTTGTCAGACACGCCAACATTTACATGAACGACAAAGCTGCGGAACCCAGTCTGCAGGCTGTCGAGGCCGTTGCCAGGTGGGTGACCAAGATTGTCGGCATCCTCGGCCTGGACGCCAGCGCACAGCCTCCATACAATGGCCTTGGGTGGGCCTCTGCGAGTGCCGCTGCCGGTGCCAACCTTGACCCCCAAACCGCAGTCAAGCCTTATGCAGCGGCCTACGCGACGGTCAAGGCGGATGTCCAGGCGCTGAACATTACCGAAGCCTCCGTTCAGACCCTGCTTCAGCAGCAGTCCCCTGAAGCCGAGTTTGCCGAGCTGGAGAAGAGCGGAGAACGGGACGTGGAGAAGCTGGCTCTCCCCTACCTCCGAGCAACTTCGCGGCTGCGTGATGAGCTTCGCGCCATTGTCTCGACGCTTGAGTCCACGACGAAGCAGGCGGTGCTTACGCTGAGCGACCGGATCCGTGATTACGATCTCACAGACTTGGGCGTCCAGCTTGATGACCAGACCGACAAGCCCAGCTTGATCAAGTTTGTCCCCGCTGCCAAGCTGATCGCTACGCGTGATGAGAAGGCGGCACTGCTGGCTGACAAGGCGAGGCAGAAGGAAGAAGGTACGGAGAGTTTTGATTCCAATGGATGACACCCCTGCTGACGAAGATGGAAATAGCCCGCAAAGCCAGGGAGAAGGCCGAGGAGGAGAAGTGGGCCAAGGCCAAGGTGTCTCCGCTGGAGATGTTCAAGGGCGATGCCAAGTACCAGGAGTGGGATGCCGAGGGGCTGCCTTCCAAGCTGGCTGACGGCAGCGAGGTGCCCAAGAGCCAGGTGAAGAAGTTGAAGAAGGAGTGGGAGAGGCAGAAGAAGCTGCATGAGGAGTATCTCGCCAAGTTTGGCAAGGCCTAAGAGGGAGCTTCGCCAGATACGTTGTTTTTATCTCGGTGCCCTGTTTGGCAAGCGCGCGCTGTGGTCTTCCTTTGGCGATATTGGGCAATGAGTGCCAAGCATCTTTGACACTGCGGCGGCCGTTGGAGCTCATCAAGTGTTGACAATGAAATCAGATGACAGGACGAAGAATCCAGACGGCGCTGAAACACAGCCAGACACGCCAGGGTCCAAGCCACCATCTCAGTCTCCCTCTCAAAATCCCGCTCCAGGCACCAGAATAACCCGATCGTGTGCTGTCGGCCAGGGTAGTAGATCGGCCGGCGCTAATGCACACGCGCCGTTGCATCCCCCGTCGTCGCCGCTGTGGACTGTCCCAATCAGGCAGGTCTGCTCCGGGGGAGCTGAAGGAGCGGCGCAGCAACCCACTAAACTCACTAAACTCCGGAATCGTGTTCTCATGGTGCACTCTGGCGGGGCCTCCGCACAATCGGGCGGCGAACCCGTGGGTGCGTCGACAGGCCACCGCCCACGAGGCGAGGGTTGCAGTGCAGGTTGGCGCCGCAACCCTCTAGCGAAATATGTGGATTGGAGGAATCAGGAACCAACCTTGGGCTCCTCCCGTTGCCTTGGTTTTCTTTTTCGGCCCCCGCAAGCGGCACCCCCGGGAATTGGAATTGCGACATGGGCAAGTTGGGCTGTTTGGGGGTGACGACTGGCGATGCTCCCCGCTCTCGTCGTTTCTAATCTCAAATCTTCACTTTTGTGCTGTCTCGTGAATTTCCAATCGCTCCAATTGGGATCCCCTCGTTGACCAGCGCCTTCGCGACGCAGAGCGCGACGAGACCGCGACGAGACGGCAACGACGCCGATTTGACAATGGCAAAAGGGGCCAAAAAGCCCCCGCCGCGGGTGTACCACGACGGCCTGATCCCAACGACACACGAGACCGACCAGAACTACCCCGAAGTCGTGCCCGACGACCACGACCAAGTGAAGCACGAAAAGAGCTATCCAGAGCTTGCACCGCCACAGCCGTCAGAAGAAGAGCAGCAGCAGGAGCAACAGCAGCAGGAGCAACAGCAGCAGGAGCAATGGCAGCAGCAGCAACGGCAACAACAACAACAACAACGGCAACAACAACAAATCCCCTCGGCCATCGTCACACCTCCCACGGCGCACGGGGAGCACGGGTCGCAGCAATTGTCAGGCCTGTCCCCGCTCCCAGCGCCGCCATTCATTCACCCACTACCCCTGCCGCGCACGTCGGGCGTGCATTCCCTACGGCAAGCATGGAGCGAGGTCGACGACCCCGAGGACATGCCCGCGATGGAGGACCGTCCCCCCTTCTGGGAGCGGCCAATCTTTTGGGTGGTGACCATCTCCCTGATGGTCATCATCGCGCTGGCGGGGGTTCTGGGGGGCGTCGTGACGGGGGGGATCAAGACGGCGTGGGATTCCAAGTGAGTATTACCCCCCTTTCTGAATTTGACACGGTACTAACCACCAACCACCGCAAACAGCACCAGCACCAGCGGGCAAACAACCACACCAACCCCTCCCTCATCCGTCACCAACCCAACCTGCCCCGGCTCCAACAACCTCAATTACACCACCACCACCTCCGCCACCAGTTCCAACACCAACAAAAAAAAGACTTTCCGCATCCAATGCGACGCAAACTATCCCGGCGGAGACGGCTCGTTGGGACGACAGACCGCCGCCGCCGCCGTGGACAGCGTGGGGGCTTGCCTCGACGCGTGTGCGCGCCAGGCCGATTGTGTGGGCGCTGTGTTTATTAATAAGCCGGCGGGAGGTGGTGGTGATGATGCGGCAGCGGAGTGTTGGTTGAAGCAGTTTCTTGGGGTTGTTCAAGTTGGGACTGGGAATGGGAATGGGGGGGTGGTTAGTGGGGTTTTGTGGCAATGACCATTTCCACGGTATTTGTGATGAGTAGGAGGGGGGGGTGTGTGGGTTCTTTTTTGGAGTTGAGGTGGGTTTCTGAGGGCTTTTTGGCGTGGTTGGTTGTTGTGTTGGATATTACCCTATTTGGTGTTTTGTGTACGAGTTGCGACCTGTATCTATTGTTTTCCCGCTTGTCATAGCGATGATGTACATATGTGCAGTACCAGATTCTGTGCCGGCTTCTCGGCTCCGAAAAAGCCTCAGCCCCTTCCACAGACTGGGAACTAGGCCACTCCAAGATCAACCTCACCACTGTCGGCCAACGATTGTTCCAGACAGACAGCCCCAAAATCCACCTCCACCAGATGCACCAAGACTACGTTGTCTCGGCGCCCACGGCCGCATCCTCGCATGGGTTGATCGCCCCTGGGACTAGCGTTGAGGTATGGGGGCCATAGCGAGCACACCAAGGTGCAGGGGGTGTACATCAGGGGCAAGCTCTTCACGACCCAGGCACATGTCTCGTTTGATGAGGGCATGGTAAAGCGCCAGATCCAGATGCGGGTGGACAGCGGCGGTAATAAGGACACGGAGCACGCGGAGTCGCGGACAGGGCGAGTGAGACGGCCGAATTAGATCATGATGGTGGCGTGGCGGCGGCGGCGATTCATAGGTTCTTTCATGACGAAGACGAGGGTATTGAATAGGGTTGGTTGGTTGGAGCACCAGAAATCAAAGCCATAATTATAGACTCGGTCAACTTCGTCCACACATTCTCCACTCTCAGTGGCTTGTAGTTGACAGCCGCCCACCCTGAATAAACCTGCATGCCGACACGCTGCCTAGGTTGGAGGCCTTACTGTAAACTATCTGGCAAGCACCAGTTCCCCGGATTTTGTGATGGTCGGTTGATGTTCACGACTATCTCAAGACCCAAACCTTAATCCCGGCGGGGATAGGCGGCATCGTCGTTCCACATTGCCCCGAGGCCGAACCGAGCGGAGACGACGGCCACCAACTTTCTGTCCGGCATCGGCCACGGACTCCAGTAGTGCATCCACATGAACTGTTGAAACTTGAATAACCTGTGGAGAAGGGTAACTAGCCGTGCTAGCGTATTCAAGAGACTAAAAACCTGTACCCCGCGGTAGAACTGTCCAGGCGGGCCGTTTTGATTTCCCCCCAAAGTTCAAACTGAACTTGACAACGACACTCGATAACCCGACAAGGCGACATAATGTATCCCGACACATTCGAAGGCTTCGCCATTCCGGCGGCAGACCAATACACTCAGCCACAGAGAATTGAGGTTGGTTGCAAGCACCCCTGCGCCCCTGAACCCCTGAGCCTTGACTACCAAAGACACAACTGACCAGAGATGCCACAATTCCAGTTCAAGCCCAAGCCGTTTGGCGACTATGACATCGACGTCAAGATCACATGCTGCGGAGTGTGCGGCTCGGACCTACACACAGCGACGGGCGGCTGGGGAAACAAAAACTGGCCCATCATTCCCGGCCATGGTGGGTGTCATCCACGATGTTGTCCAAAACACTGAAAAGGGGCACCACCACTAAAGCAACTTACAGAAATCGTCGGAACGGCAGTCCAGGTCGGCCCCAAGGTGACCTCGGTCAAGGTTGGCGACCGCGTCGGCGTCGGCGCCCAGATCTCTGCGTGTTTGGACTGCACGCAATGCAAGGAGGGCAACGAGACGTACTGCAAGAAGCAGCAGGGTAATTCATTTTTTCCATCGTGCTCTTAGAAGCCCTCATTGACGCCCGCCGACCGGCAACAACAGACACCTACAACTCGTTCTACCCCGACGGCACGTTCGCCCACGGCGGCTACTCATCCCACATCCGCGCCCACGAGCACTTCACCTTCCCCATCCCCGCCGCCCTCAAGTCGGAACTCGCCGCGCCCATGCTCTGCGCCGGCCTGACAGCCTACTCCCCACTTGTCCGTAACGGCGCCGGGCCAGGCAAGAAGATCGGCATAGTCGGCATGTACGTACTGTACTCTATCTACCCTTTGCCCCCATGATTCAAAACTGACAAACAACCATCCAGCGGCGGCATCGGCCACTTCGGCATCCTCTTCGCCAAAGCCCTCGGCGCCGAAGTATGGGCCATCTCGCGCGGGCCGTCCAAAAGAGCCGACGCGCTAGCCATGGGCGCCGACGGCTTCCTCGCGGCCCAGGACCAGGACTGGAACGTGCCGCACGAGATGACGTTTGACATGCTGCTCTGCACGGCCAGCGCCGACGACGGCTTCGACCTGGCGGCCTACCTGTCGCTGCTCAAGGTGCACGGCCGCTTCATCAGCGTCGGCCTGCCCGAGGGCGACGGCTGGCGCGTCAAGCCCATGGCGCTGCTGGCCAACGGGTGCCTGATCGGGGCCGCCCACTTGGGCAGTCGCCAGGAGACGCTCGAGATGTTGCAGCTGGCGGCAGATAAGGGGATTGAGAGTTGGGTGGAGACCATTCCGGTCGGGGAGAAGGGGGTTGGGGAAGCGCGTGAGTATATTCTCTTTCTTTCTTTTGTTTTGGTTTTGGAGATTTGAGCTGACTGTCGTTTAGTGGACCGGCTACAGAAGAACGATGTCAGGTACAGGTTTACTTTGGTTGACTACGACAAGCAGTTCCAGTAAATAGACCAGCCTCGGGGGGGGAGAAAAGGGATAAGGGGCTGCCAAAGGCTGTGGTTGTGGTGTGAGTGAGGGATAGGCTACGGGACGAGGCATCCTTTCTACGTATTACCTAGCATCGATGGCGGCTTCTACACCTACCCCATTTCTTCATCCTTAGCAAAGAAAACTCAAGGATGCCCCGGTCATTCATCCATCCCCATGCCACCCGATCTAGCCTAATTTAGTGTCTCAGACGACCTTGAGATTCGATACCTGGGCCATTATCGCTATCGTCACTAGGTAGGGGGGGATTTATATTAGGTGACTGACCACAGAAACGGTTGGTAACAGTCCGAAAAGACCGTCTTCTAAATATAGCCATTAATACGCCACTGCTATTGAACTTCGCCGACGCTATGTCGTTGAGAGCGACGCCACTCGAAGGTCCGGACAAGTGTCCCTGTCCACAACTGCCGGCCCACATCTCTGTCCGGAACTCCATGACAACACGCCATATTCTTCCATGACAGCGAGTTCCACAGAGGACGGCAACCCGCTCAGGCCTTGCGCAACCCAGGGGCCGATTATGTGCTCCGGCCGGATGAATTCACGCGGGAGCTTCAATATCGTACCGCCCCTTAACAGCCCGGAGTATTATGCCCAATCACTTCACTTCGAGAGCCCGTGACCGGGCGTGTGGGAGGACGCGCCAGGTTGTGATTTTGATTTCCGGAATTGAAATCTACAAGTAGCAGGCCGCGTCCGGAATCCTCGTGTTGTTGCCCGTATTATGAGACCAAGTCACGTCACCTCCCCCCAGACCAAATCAACCGCAACGGCCACAATGATGCGCTGCGTCAACTTGCTTTGGGCTGTGTTGGCCACGCTATTTATTGACGTGAATGCGCAAGAAGCAGACCAGTGCGCTTGTTCTGGGCTCGACTACACCGATGGTGGTTCGTATCTTGTCGACGGCAACTCCGATGATGAGTTCACCTTCACATCCGTATTCGAGGGTACTCCAGCCCCAACCGTCGTCTTGGTGTATTACAGAGCAAACTGACGGTAGTAGGATGCTTCCAATCCACCATCACTCCAATTCTCGTTTCACCCGACGGATATGGCTACGAATGCTCGTCTATAGAGTCTCAGCCTGATGGAATCGAGCAAGCATCGTCATGGTAGGGACACCTGTGCCGTTCCCACTCAATCCTAGCAGCAAAAGCTAACCGACATCAGCGCCATTTCCTACTCTGAGATGAGTTCAGGGCCCTGGACAATCCTTATTGAAGCCCCAGCGCACGAGTTCACCGTTCAGCGGGACTTCAACTTGACCGTAGGGGCTGAAGATGATATCAACACTGTTATCGTTACAGTTCGCCGCCCTCCCCCAATGTTTTGCGTGGCCATGCCAAGTTAACACTACCAGGTCACCCCTACTGTGTATGAGGAGGTCACGAGCACGGTAGCTGGCGAAAGTGAGCCATACCACTGTTGATCATACTTCTGCTGCCTACTTATGACTTGTATTCACAGCAACCACCAGGTGGATTGCCGAAACTGAGACCCGGTACCAAGACGCTGAGACAGTCACTGGAAACTGCTACTTGCAGACTGATACCGTGGTTCACTACATCCCTGGGCGGACTACCACGATCGTGTCAGAGGTTGAGCGCTGGTCTACCACGGGCGTTGTGACACAACATTACGCAACCACTGTCACTAAAACAGCGTCGTGTCAGTGGCCAACACGGACAAGGGACCAGACCAGACCAACGTCGACAAGAAGACCAACACGGACTTCCACTAGGACCCGTTCAAGCAGGCCAACCAGTCGTCGCCCAACATCCACGACCAGCCGTAGGCCAGTGGTTACCACCAGAGTCACAACGATTCCGACAAAGACGACAACCAGGCGACCGACCTCCACTCCCCCGCTTATCACGACCATCACCAGGAGGACCACCCGTTCCCGGACAACGTCAACCACACGGAGACCCACAACTCCAACGCTGATATCAACCGTGACCCAGAAGCGCCCCAGCACAACTGCCCGGCCAACAACTCGCCAAACCACAACACAGCGAATCACAACGCGCCTTACCACCCTCACGACGCCAAGAAGCCAGAACCCTACTGGAACCACAGTGAGAACAACAAGACGCCCAACTTCAACAGCCCCGACAACAAGACGAACAACACCAACAACACCGTCAACACGGCCCGCCACGACTCGCAGAACAAGCCAGACGCTACCCCCAGGGGCTGTTGTCACGACTACCCTCCGAACGGGCCGACCCCTACCGACCACATCCCGTCAGGCCACAACAACCCAGCGTCAGCCGACTACAAGAAGGCAATCAACCAGTACCCGACGGGGAGGTGGCGGTGGCGGCGGCGGCAGTGGGAGTGGGGGACAGCAGCCGACTTCTCGACGGGGCGGAGGAGGTGGTGAGAACCAACCTACCACTTCGCGTCGGGGAGGGGGAGGCGGAAGAGAAACCCGGACCCGCAATCCAGATGACCTGGCACCGGTAATCACTCCCGCGCCAGAGGCTCAAGCTATCGGTAAGTTCAGCCGTGATGGATCTTGCCCATGTGTTTCTCCAAGCAACTAACATGTGTCTACCCACTCCTATTATAGCCCGCCGAGCCCTCGCCGCCATCACCATCACCGACACAGTCTACGACACTTCCACCATAACCAGCACTATAGTGGAGATAGAAGAGAGCGAGGCCACGACCGAGTACAGTACGTCAAACCAAACCCCCTTACCTATCTACCTACCTACCCCTATTCACCACCCCCCCACCCCCCTCCCTAATTCCACAAACCCAAAAGCCCATCCTGTCATAATATCAAGACGAGGCCACCTCACTAACAGATGACCAACCAACCCCCCCCCCT